>CBVK0102512155.1:0-13416 GCA_900067695.1 Picea abies
AATCTAGGCCATTGGTATTTTAGGTTTGGCCAAAGAGAGGCTAAAGGAGGAAAAAGGGTAAGGATGAGGCTTATTGTTCACTTGATCACTTGATATATTTGGGTGAGGAGAAGAGGAGTGTGGAGAATATAGTGTGAGGGTTTGGAGAACACTTGTGCACATTCTTGAGGAGAGGAGGGCACACAAGTGTTAGAGAAAGACTTCTTGAGCATGAATGATGAAATATTCCATTGAGGGTGAATCCAAGGTGACATGCACACTTGTTGGAGGAAGCATTCATGGAAGGGAGGCACAGTTGAGCTAGTGAGGGTGCAAGGATCCATGGAGGATGCAAGCTTGATTGAAGCGGGCACACTATGGGTTTGAGAAGGTGAAAATAAGGAATAAGGGAGCATGCAAGAAGGAAGGGGGTGCACCATTGCTTGGACATGTTTGTGGAGGAAAGGGGGTGCACCTAGAGAAAGGGTGCAAGGCTTCTACACATTTGACAGTCCAAGAGGGGCACACGACTTCAACTAGCAGGAACATCTACAAGTAAATCCAAAGCATCCAAATTTGGGTTTCTATTGTACCGGTTTCACTTGTATTTATTTCCATTTTGTACTCATTCTTTGAGATCTCCAAATATATACATCTATCTCTAATTGGTTTCCCCATGGGGAGTTTTTCCAGGGTCATGTTGACCAAAAACATGATGTGTTATTTTGTCATGCATGCTTAGTTATTTTCAGCCTATTAGTTGTTAAAATATCCTAGAGGAGTGTTGTATGTTTTGAGGTTTATGCATGTGCTAAAATCAGTTAAGAAAACACTTGCAAGGGCACCTTAAAAGAGCATCCAATAATTTGTTTGAAGGAGGTTTTGAGGAGAGAAATTTCAGACATGTTTTCTGTCCTAAAACAGAAGCAAGGAAAACTTTGGAACCTTGAACTTAGATCCCAACAAGAGGTCAAAAGAAAAAACTGTTGGGAAGCCTTCTAGTTCCTTGAAAATCTACATCCATTTTCACCATTGGTGGGTCCCCTTGCATGTATTAATGTTATACATCAATGAACGGTAATAAAATGGTTTCTACCATGATTGAAATCAACTCATATATTTTCGTATCATAGAATCGTACCATCAGATTTTGGGATGAAGACCTTGCGTTCAGGGCCACATCCTTCATTCATAACACCCCTCCCAAATTTTGATGGAGTATATCACTTGTATATGATTAATTTGAAGACTTCAAGGGCACTCTCCTCAGTGTTCATTTTCTTCCTGATGTATATGCTATGACATCGATCCACATTGTATTTGGTCATGGCCATGATCTTATTAATGACATGGATCCATTGTGTATTCTTTCGTGGCCATGGTATTACATTTCATGTTATGGATCCATAGTGTATTGCTTTGGTGACCATGTTTTAATACTCTTCAAAGTTTGAGTATGTCTACCTTAGGGATGATATATGTATGTATTTATCCTTGGTGTATGATTGTAAGTAGTCTTTCACCTCTATACCTCTTTTCTCTCTCTTCACACTACTTCAATTTGATACCATTTTATTGTAATGTGTTTCAACCATCCATTCCTCTTATGACCCCACACATTAAGGGACATCTGTTATAGCCTTAATTTCCACCATACACTGTCAGAAGGGAAATAACATAAGCTGTAATCCAAGACAAAAAAATCAGGTCAAGGTTTACCAATGTGGTTTTGGATTATAACTGAAAGTCAGTGGATAACATCCACCAACAGATAGTTTTAAAGTGTTTTTTTGGTTGGAGTGGGTGCAATATTGCAAGTCCTGGAAAACTGAAGATGCTAAGGTTCTCATGTGCTCTACCGTGATCACATGTCCCCATATTGGAGCAAGTTTTTACCCCCCATTCCTAGGGTTAACTAAGGAGATGATGTATTGAGGCCCACAAGTAGAAGACATGGAGTGTTGAGAGTCAGATTGACCAACATAGCCCACATTAAACATATAGAGCCAATCCTTTTCATGATTCCATCACCACTCATTGCTGGAAATAAAACAACATCCACTACACTAGTTTGGCTTCGAGAAGACAACCACTCTTGCTTCATGAGGTAACAAATCTAGTCTCATGGTAAGTGTCACTTTAATATTTGAATCATTTGAGCATGAGGCAAAGAGTCCTTTCTTTATCATTGAACATTTTCTTGGAAATTATATCTTTTTCCTAATTTCACATTGGTGGTTGTCATCGTATCCTGGTAAGTTGGTCACCCTCGGGAAAATGGGTTCTACTGGGGGGTTTCCTTGAAGGTTCATCGTAACATTCCCACTCATACTTTCCACTTTCCACACTTCTTCCCCTTCACTTCCTCATCATTTGGGTTTTTTTATTCATTGACCCCAAGAGGGGTTTGTACCTCATTTCATGGGAAGAAGGGGTTAAAGGCCTAGAGGTGTTGTAGTTAAAATCACACACAAATTCTATCCCTAAAGTCTTGAGATCCATGAAACACTTATATAAAGGAATAAATCACTTTTAAGTAAAAAGTAACAAAGCATCCTGCTTGGAGGGGGAGTGCATTGTGGCATTTTTCTTATTTCCACTGCATATAACACCCAATGCATTCTAAATTCAAGTGGCATTGTGATGCTATTTTATTTCCATTGCACATAACACTCAATGTTCATACTTAATTCTTTCCAAGGTATATCATGTGGTGTATTTTATTTTCTGTTCGCACCATATTGTCTTGAACTTGGAATTGCATGGAAACAGGAAAATAAAGGGCTTGGAAAAAGGTTTCATTTCAAACAAATGGAAAATCAATGATGTAGCTCACCCTCCACAAAGGCACCCATAAATCAGACAATATGAACCCTTGATATGTCAAGAACCCCATGCCCAAGAGTCTTTCCCTAATCCACCTTGTACTCATTACATGATCTAGATCGGGTCTTCTTGGGAAACATTCCTTGACTTGGGGATTGGCCTACCCAATAGGGCACCATGACACCCCTCCCATACCTAAATTTGAAAAAGTTTATAAGGTCTTTGAGAATTTTTTTAATTTGAAAAGGGGGGATTTGATGCACATGTTTGGGTGGTTATTTTATTAAATGTGGATTACTTGGCATGATTCATATGATTCGTGGACCCTTGGAGGGCGTACTTGTTTGTCTTTGTAGGACCTTTCCTAGTGGAGGATTATGGACCACACATGATGCCACATTATGTACTTGGACATGGCCTTTGGAGGCCTATGATGTCACCTTTTTGCCTTTGATGTCACCTTGGAGGCTAGTGTTTGATGAATGATGTGGTTTCAGAGATGGTTTGACATGAGGAGGCACATGGAATGACTATGATAGGAGGAGACATAATATGCAAATGGAATCCCAAGGGGGAGACTAGGTGGAAAAAATAGTAGGAGAGTGAGGAGATAAATACATTGGTGAGCAACCAAATGGATGTAAATCAAAAGGTGAAAATTGAAAAAGGAAGCAAGCAAGAGTAGGGGAATAAGTGGTAATAACCTTGAGGGTGGGTGAATGGAGTCATAAAAATAAAGAATTTTCGTAGTATGGATGAAACAAATGGATTATGATATGTGATAAATTGTAACATCCCCCAACTTAACTGAAGAACATTACTTGTAGAAAATAGACATAAATTTGAAAATTTTCAATTAACTAAATTCCTGTAGCGTATCAACTACGAGTTATATAGAGATTTAACTATTATATGATACCATATAATTAAAATAAATCTATGACATTCCAAATTATAATTATGGTCATGTCCTCACCAAGAAAAACCATGCAGACAATAGCCTTTTTACTTCACACGAAAAATATTCACAACGCGCACACAATTGGTTTTGTACTGCATGCGAAAACTATTCTTAGTGTATGTGACGATTTGAGCACCACACTAGAATCTGTAACATACCCAACCTCTAAGCCAAGTCTCGTTGCTTCCAAAAATTACTTAACCTACTAAATACAAATTTAAAAAAATTCCCCTTACATATAAAAGAAAAACAAAAGGCAACAGGCCCATAAAAATTGCAACAAACAACATGTTGATTTACCCATTCATATAACAACACATATAAAAAAATGAATGCATCCAGTAAGCACAAAGAAAACACACAACATTCAAATATTCATATATACAGTGGAATAATAATAATAAAACAACATAACACTTATCTTTCTATAAAATGTAACCAACTAGCTGCATATGAAGGATGAGACTCCCATATATAGGCACTCCTATTCCAAATTTCAACAACATGCCACTCCCAAGATGAGGCTATGAGTCCACAAGGAGATATGTTCCTACGACTATCTACTCTCCACACATAGTAGCCCCAAACCCAGGCTCTATCCTACAACATTTCCAATCCACCAGCTCTCTCTTCCCCACAACCTACACAACCCAAGGAATGTACCCCCTTCAATACTCACAGTCCCTTGGGTTATACCATTCATTTATTAGGGCTTCCAGTGCACTCGGTTGGCTAGTAATAGCTCATCTGGGGACTCTAAGAACTCTCATTTACATCAGGAGTGTTCACGACAACCTTCACAAGGTTCTTGAGCCATTTCCTCACCATGAAATCACACTATAGGATTGCATCCCATTTTAACAGGAATGTAGGCCACATTTCCAACATAAAACATAGCCAAAAAATGCATTCCTTGAAGCATAACATGGATGGTACTATTTCCAAGACTTATCCCTCTCTTTTTTCCCCAAAATCTGCATGTAAAAACTATCCACTTTCTGCATACAAATTTCCTTTTCTTTCCCTTGCTTGCTTGACTCACACTCTTCCCAAAGATGATTGTAATTCAACCCCATGCTCCCAATAACTATGGGATGTGACTCCTCACACCCACCCTCTTACACGAGTTTAATGATTGGATTTGGGAACACTCAATAACAAATATAAAGTTATACACAATGATAATAATTCAGGAAAGTGGGTTGGATTAATACCCATGAATAACCCCCCCTTGGGATCCTCTCTCTTATGGAATCATATCCCCCCATCGTTTTCATCCCTCTCGTATCGTAGCCAATGAACATTGTTTTATTAGTCATTTCAATGTTCATAATATACAATTTAGCCCTTGGACATATTAATCAATATAGACTCTTATCCCCAACATACTGACTCACCAACCGAAATGACATTTATATAATTACATTAAAATTTGTGGGGATTAAAAATGGGGATTTTACATTCCCCTCCCCCTTATTTTTGCAATGTCCTTAGTGCAAACACCACTTGGTGTGCATAAAATTAAAACTCTAGGATTTTCAACCTTTAATCAATATCACATAGGCATTCTTGCTTAATTATAAATACATAGGCACTCCAGCCCCAAAACTACAAATACATAGGCACTCTGGCCCCAAAACATAGATACATAGAAACTCTTCCCCCAAAACATAGATACATAGAAACTCTTCCCCCAAAACATCATTACATAACCATTGACATTCTCGTACATCTATTCTGATTTCCACTAGCTCTCTTCCTCTTTACTTTCGAAACCCAAGGAATGTGCCATTCGTTTATCAGGGATAACCCAATGAATGTACCATTCACTTATTAGGGTCAACCCAAGGAATGTGCCTCCTTCACTATCCTTAGTCCATCGAGATGCACCATTCATTTATTAGGGTTTCTTTGGCACACGTATTTAGGAAAATCACTATTGGGAACACAAGGGACTTACTACTAGGAAAACTACCAATAAATAACTAGCAACAACCTTGCTGTTTGAGTGCAACTCTCACAAGAGTTTACTCTTCAGGCCTGACGACATGAGTTTTAAGCTCATTATTTTTGGCTTTTTTAGTGGAAGTAATCAATCTTATTTATAGTCTTACATCCATGGTATATTCAAGACCATTCTCCCTGCAATTTTCTCAATTTTCATGCAGCCAAACAAATTGTTAGCATATCATAACAATTTACAATTATTAATTTCTCAAATCTGTTTTATACAGGAAAATAAATTTCCATGCACATGTTTTCTGCTCATTATTTTTTGGCTCACGCAACAATAGGCATCAATATTATTTATGGGATTACATCCATGCCATATCCAAGACCATTCTCCTTGCAATTTTCTCAATTATTCATGCAACCAAACAAATTGTTAGTACTCATGCACATTTTCAATAGTTTATGAAATGATATCAGAATTGTATTTTACTCGCAATTCAATCATTTCCAACCCTTGCTCATTAAATATGGAATTCAAAAATTGATCATATTATATGGAATGAAACTATCATTCAATGTACATGCATTATCAACACACCAAGATTTTCATAATGCAATCAAATTTTACCAACAAATGATTCTAATGTGCCAATACCCATGACCACATCTACATAATGCATCCTTGCATTGACCCTTGAATACCATATGTTCATTTAATGTATTATACCATGTGAGATGGAAGGTATAGCCCATGCATTAATACAACATCCAAACTCTTCCACATTTACTTGTCTAATCATTTGGATACCTTTTTCTTCAACCCATACACAACACTAGGAATATAATTCTCCTAGTTCTCTCCCGTGTTGGAAAAGAGGTTATATCCCAAACATCAGTTATATAGAGGAAAAACATTAAGCAATTTCATGGTGCTATAGCCCTTCCATATCCACCCACATGATGGCATTACACATGACCATCTCTAATGGAATCCATTTCTACAACATGAGTAATTACTCATGACTTAACTTGGTTATGATGTCATAACCAACATGACACAATATGCAATTAAATTTTCCATGAATGCATTTGAGCATCGATAAGTTTTATATACTCAAGGCCCTTATGCTTTACATAAATTTTAAATATTTGAAAATCTAGCTGAGGGAATTCTTACCTCAATTCCCTTCAACATTTATGCATCATAAAAACACGAAATGCATACTTGCATGGCTATTATTGCATTAATTGATGCTACATGACCAACTAATATTGTCTTGGCATCTTGCAAGCTCCCTTCGTTGACCTTTTTATTAACATCTTACCATCATCATTAATTTTCACATGGATGAAAATCATATGTAGCAACATCATCAACATATTCAACCATGCTATAAACAATTTCCTAGATATACAATCCATCATTAGTCCTATTCAACATCACACCATTGTTAATTCATGTATATATATCAACCAACTACTCTTAGTCTACAAGCATGCCACAAGCATGCCCATATGCAATAACACACATCAATATGCGCTAAGCATAAAATCTTATCATTCCAACTTCATGCACATGAACCTTTCTGCTCTACACTACCATTCTTCTCATCTATGCACCACTGATGTTTCTTCCTAAGCATATTTCATCCAAGTATAACTTGACTATTAATCATTCCCATCCAGTATGCCTTATTGGTGACTGCTCCCACTTCGGAAAAAAAAAGCCCCAACTTTACCCTGCTAGAATGCATCCTTCACATTGGAATGATGTATTTTCTATCATTCCACCTTCTAATGCTACAATATTTTCTAACCTACTTAATCCTTTAGCAATATAGAAATTTTCTTGCGAAGTGCTATTCATCTGCTCAAGACTAAACTTCTTCCATTGAAATGTTATATTTTTCCATCGATACTTAGAAATAAAATTGAACCTTCATTATTCCATCCTTCCTTTCAACTGTACCAATATTTCACTGTGCCCTTCGATAGCATAAGTGGGTTTCTTTCCTTGCAGGTATTTTTAGATGCAAGTATCTAAACCATAACTTAACAATTCCTTCTTCTTGCATTCCTATGCTTTCACATAGAGATGACTCATCCACTCCATGATTCACACCTCACCTCATGAGACTCTTTATTTTCTTTTGCGAAAAACCTTGAAACTTCACCACATCTCTACCTTCAAGGCTATGGAGTCCTCCTTAACTCCCCATGCATGAAAATGAAATTCTTCACCTACTAGCTTCCTGTTCATGTGAGGATATCTATTTATTCTCCTTTGTAATCCATTCAGACTATACAGAGGCCAAATACTAATCCTTCTCCCCTTTTCTTGAGTCCTTTGTCAACCTTTGGATACTTGCTTTGTAGCCCTGCACTTCTATGTGTATCTCTTTGATGCTTCAACCCAATGTATAAGCTTGACCTGCTTCCCTGTCCAATGCACCTTGGGATTAATCTAAAATAGACCCACACAATCTTCATTTATGGAATCTTATGGTCTTGCTAGTAGTCCCTTCACATAACACTCTCTTCTTGAGTGCTTTTCTACTCATTATCAGTTCCTTGTTATTAAGATCAACCTCTTTTGTTACGAAGGGGTTACACTTCCCAAGGTGCCTCTACACCACTATATAGACACTACAATAGGAATCAATACTCTTATTTTGAACCAATACTCACCTTTGGAATGTACCTATAACATTTTTAAATGTTTTCCCTAAATTGACTTGTTTTGGAAAACTTTCATATTGAGGAATTGTATGGCTCATTGAGTCCATTTTCCCTTAAATTTTCTTGTAGGCTTATAACACAACCAAATGTATCCTAGGAGAATCTACTCTTTCTATCATGTTTTTCCCTAGATTACCTTTCAATACCATACTCATGCTTCAATCTGATTTATGAGCCAACAATTATGGCTTCCTGAAACTTCCATTTTTCTCAAAGGTGTCCTTCAAGTCCACCAATAACTTTCCTTCTGATTCCTTGACAATTCTTTGGCTCAAAACTAAATTCTGGGTGGATAGTTGGGTTCTCCTATCCAATATCTTTCCAATAAATACTTTATTTCTCAATTTTGAGCACCGACAATAAATTTATAAGAGATTGAATATTTCCAATTTACCCCTTTTGCACACCTTCTCTCGTTGAGTGAAAAATAATATCGAACACCAAATTTGGCCACTTGCAGAGGTAAATTTGTTAGGAACCATGGAAAATTTTGTATGAGACATAGATAATAATGATGACATGGAAGTCATAAAACTGTAACAATATGGAAATGACAACTTTGTCCCTTTTCATTCATTTTCCCAGACTTAGAATTTTTAGCCAAACTTGCTATCTCCCAAACTGTGCACTTCTGAAAAAAAATTCACTAAACCAGTTTTGTCTATCTTGACGAGTATACAAAATGTTGAGTAAATGAAATTTTCTAGATATGTGATTTGGGGTCCCTTTTCTTCCTCCGAGGTTTTCAAAGATCCCCATAACGTGCCCAAAAATAATGGATTTTTCCCTATTTCGGCATCTCCACACTAAATCCCTTTGAATTCCGCTGTGAGGCCAAATGGGTATCTTCATGCTATCTTTTCAATCTATCTATACAATTTTCACCCTTATATGCTCCTTGATTACTGAGCACAACACACCTTCAAAATTCACCATTTCATATTTTTTCAGAAAATGGAAGTAGAATTAGCCGATGACCCTCACTGGAATTATTGTATCCCTCATCGTTGCAGACAAATAACTAAAATTTCATCCAAATCTGAGTTAAACTTCTCTTGTTATACCAAAAACAAATTTTGGGCTCCAAACTTGTGTTTTTTTTGTTTGTTTGTAAAAGGGCTATTTCTCCTTCCCTTTTCCTCCTTGTTTCTCTCTTCTTTTGAAGATTTTGCATTCACTAATATTTTATTATGCACCAATATTCAGTTCTTACTAGTGCCAAAATGTGCAACACAAATATTTAATGCACACATCATGCACCAATATTCAATGCACACAACTTTTATACCGCACCTCAAAATATAGTCTGCACGACTTTAATACCACACACCAATATTCAACACACAGAACTTTTATACTGCACACCAATATTCAACACACATAACTTTGATACTATGCACCAATATTTAGCACACACAACTTTTATACCGTGCACCCATATTCAACGTGCAAAACTTTTATACTGTAGTATTCCAGATATAAAACAATATGCAGAACATAAAGATTTTAACATAAAAATGGTAGAGAAACAATGATATTACTAGAACAATACCAGAATAATACCAGAATAACACTAGAAAGAGCACCTTGATTAATGATAACAATTTTCACATGCCTCTTTGAGGGGGCAACCTCCAGCAGAGCATAGCTCTATTACAATAATCTCCAAGACAAGATTTATCATACCCTCTATTCCTATTTATACTAAATCTATCTATCCAAAAGAACAATCTAGGTAAGATCCTTCTAGAAGTGGAAGCTTCTATTAGGTCTTCTTATATTTGACTTATATCTCCTTATTTCTAGGCCTTATTAATATTGTCCTTTATTACATGAAATTATATTATTCTACCTATGTGAGGGGTTAGGGATGTTAGGTCCTTAACACGCCCTCCCCCTTGAAGAAAAACCTTGTACTCATGGCTTAAGTTGAGGAAATTGTTGTAGAATGGTGGCCGGTTCCCAGGTGGCATCTTCTGAAGTTGTATGTTTCCATTGGACTAACACTTCCTTGATGATGCGTTGATGGAGATGAAACTCTCATTGGGCCAAGACTGCTTGTGGCGACAACCATATGGAACCTTATTCATCCAACTCAAGGAGACTAGTTTGAGCTTGACACTTAGTTCCAATCACCTTCTTTAAGCAGGAAACATGAATAACATGATGGAGCTTCGACTGACTGGGTAGAGCTAACTGATAGGCCATCTATCCCACACGCTTGAGCACTATATAAGGACCATAAAATTTGGGTGCAAGTTTCTGACAATTTTCAACTTTGAGTGAAGTCTTCTTATAAGGTTGTATTCGAAGAAACACCAACTTTGTGCAATTATTTTCTACCCATTACCATCTTTGCATCATGCAACACAAAAATTTAGTGCACACACTCACACACTATTATTTTCTTTGCATTACCACTTATTATCATATGCAAATCCTTTCTTCGCTTAGCTGTTTTTTCCATAATTCTGATTCATGATGATCACAACCATCATGGAAATTTCCAAATCTCGTGTCTAAGACAAATTCAGTTGCTTAGAAGTCGAAATGACCCCTCCATTACAACCATTATGAGTGCAATTTTGACGTGAATTTGTTTAGAAATTTGGGAATTTCACTCAGATTTCACTAGTTTCCCCAAATTTGACACAACTCAAATGCTGAGATGACGAATTTGGAAACTTTGTGCTAATATTTGGCCCATGCAAGTCCGATGTTAAACCAAAATATATGATACCATTCTATAATGTCCCCCAGCTTAACTGAAGAAAATTACTTGCAGAAAATACACATAAATTCAAAATTTTCCAGTTAACTAAATTACTGTAGCATATCAACTATGATTTATACACAGATTTAACTATTGTATGATGCCATATAATTAAAATGTATCTACATCATTCCAAATGACCATGATGGTTTTGTCTTCACTGAGACAAACCACACACACAATAGCCCTTGTACTTCACATGAGAAATATTCACAACACACACACAATAGACTTTGTACTATTTGTAACAATTATTCTCAATGCATGTGACAATTCGAGCAACACACTAGAATATGTAATGTACCCAGCCTCTAAGTTGAGTCCCGTCACTACCAAAAATGACTTAGCCTACTGAATATGAATTTAAAAAAATTCCCCTTACATATAAAAGAAAAACAAGAGGCAGTAGGCCCATAAAAATACTAGCAAACAACATGATGATTTACCCATGCATTTAACAACACATATAAAAAAGTGAATGAATCCAATAAGCACACAATAAATACACATATTCAAATTTTCATTTACACAATGGAATAATCATAATAAAACAACATAACACTTATATTTTTATAAAATGTAATCGTCTAGCTGCATATGAAGGATGAAACTCCCAACAATAGGTGCTGTTATTCCAAATATCAACAACAAGTCACCCCCAAATTGAGGCTAGGAGTCCACAAGGAGATCCGTTCCTTTGGTTATCTACTCTCCACACATAGAAGCCCCAAACCTAGGCTCTACTCCTATAACAATTCCAATATACTAGCTCTCTCTTCCCCAAAATTTGCACAACCCAAGGAATGTACCCCCTTCACTACTCAAAGTCCCTCATGATCTACCAGTCATTTATCAAGGCTTCCAGTGCACTCGATTGGCCAAGAATATATCAACTGGGGACTCTAGGAACTCTCATCTGATTTAAGAGTGTTCACAACAATATTCAAAAGGATCTTTAGCCATTTCCTCACTAGGAAATCTCACTACAGGATTACAACCCATTTTTACAGGTATGTAGGCCACATTTCCAACATAAAACACAACCAACCAATGAATTCATTCAAGAACAACATGGTTGGTGCTCTTTCCAACACTTAGCCCTCTCTTGCTGCCCCCAAAATATCATGTAAAAATTGTCCACTTTTTGCATACGAATTTCCTTCTCTTTCCCTTGCTTTCTTAACTCACACTCTTTCCAAAGATGATTGTACTTCAACCCCATGATACCAATAACTATGGGATGTGACTTATCACACCCACCCTCTTACACGAGTTTAATGATTTTCTTTGGGAACACTTAACAACACATATAAGGTTATACACATTGATAATAATTCAGGAAAGTGGGTTGGATTAATACCCGTGAATAATTCCTCCTTGGGCCCCTCTCTCTTGTGGAATCACAACCCCCCATTGTTTTCATCCCTTTCATATCGCAACCAATAGTTATTATTTTATTAGTCATTTCAATGTTCATAATATACAATTTATCCCCCAACCATATTAATCAATATAGGCTCTTTGACCCAACATATCGACTCACCAATCTAAATGACATTTATATATTATAAATTGTGGGGATTAAAAATATGGATTTTACATAAATCAAAAATTGTTATACCAAACAAGAATGAAGGAGTCTAATGGGTAAGGTTTCCAACATGATGAGGAAAGATGTATGAATCTTAACTATGGGATATATACTATATGGAATCCCAATCCTAAGGAAGATGCGATGACATGCGTACCAAAATGTAACAAGAGTTACTAGGTTAGGGCACCCATCTGCGGAAATATTTATCACATGATAAATGAAAAATACAATAAATGGATGGGCTAATCCATCTATCCAAATGATTTTGGTCATATAGGAAATCCCAAGGGGAAGGAAGTTATGTTCCAAATACTTAAACTATTAGAATAAACTAGAAGTACACACCATGTAGTACAGAATGTGAGCATGGAGCACAACTTCAAGATATATAATTTATACAATAACTCCCTAAAGAATAGGAGAGCCTCCTCCAAATACAAAATTACATTCATACATCACAATTCACTATTGGATTACTGAGAGGGGGGGTGAATAAGTAATAGAGCAATTATAATCCTTTTTAAACCAAATAATCCAAGTCTTATATCAATGTAAAATTATCATCCAATAATGAACAATGAATAAATGAAC
>CBVK0102512166.1:0-12877 GCA_900067695.1 Picea abies
AGTGACCTGAATGTATGACAAAGACGTTGGTCAGATCTACTTAGCGAATACGACTTTGATATTTATTACATAGAGGGCACGGTAAACAGAGTGGTTGATGCATTGAGTCGAATACCATGCGTATTATCAATGATACCCCTTTGGATGAATCTTCGAGAAAATGTTCTAACTATAGAGTTAAACGATGACTGGTATAAATAGGTTAAGTAATATAGTGGACCAGACACCATGATGGTAAAAACATTTGAAGGTTATACATTGGACGATGACAGACTGTTGATATTTAATGAAAGTATTTACATACTGCCTAATGATGAATTTATAAATTTGATCTTAAGTGAGGCTCATAGAGAAGTGTACATGGCTCATCCGGCAGTCATGAAGATGAGAGAAGACCTTAATCCTTTATTCTTCTAGAAGGGAATGAAAGCTGGCATAGTTAGTTCTGTGGAACGATGTCTAGAATGTCATCTAGTGAAAGATGAGCATAGAAACATGACATGATTCTTACATCCACATGTTATTCATGAATCAAAATGGGAGGTCATTTCAATAGACTTTATAGTTGGATTTCCACTGATGGCAAGGAAACAAAACTCGATTTTTATGGTAGTTGACACTCTGATGAAGAGTGCACATTTTATTCATGTACGTACTATGTATCAGCTGCTAGACATAGCTAGAGTTTTTATCAGTGAGATCGTGATATTGCATGGCGTGTCGAGAAGGATCATATCCGATAGAGGATTGGTGTTTACATGACGATTTTGGGCCAGCTTCCAAGAGGCCTTTGGGACACAACTGAACTTTAGTACAACATATCACCCCGATACCAACGGGAAGACAGAAAGAACGCACCAAATTTTAGAAGATATGTTGTGTATGTATGTGATGGATGAACTAAAGCATTGGGAAGAGTTTTTTCCACTGATAGAGTTTGTATACAACAATAGCTATCAAAGTAACATTAATATGGCATTGTTTGAGTTTCTTTACGGGCGACCATGTCAGACACCATTGAGTTGAGATCAACTTGAGGATAGGTTCCAAGTCGGACTAGAAGTGATCCAAGGAATGGAAGAACAAATTCAATCGATAAGACAAAGGATTAAAGAGGTGAAGTATCGACAAAAGAGTTATGCTAATTCACATTTCATTGACCACAATTATGAAGTTGGCGACCAAGTTTTCTTCCAGGTAAAACCGCACAAGAGTTCGATTAAGATTGGAAAGGGTTCTAAAATCTCTCCTAGGCTTTTGGGACCTCTAGAAGTTGTGGAAAAGAAAGGACCCATGGCCTATTGAATATCCTTTTTTTATTCTTTGAGGTGTATGCACGATGTTTTTCATGTATCTTTTTTGAAATATTATGTTAGTGATATCACATATGTGATTGACATGAGTTCCTTGGAGGTTTCGGACGAGGGTGCAATCATGGTAGAGCCAATACACATTCTCGACCATCGCATTCAAAATCTATGGTGTCGAACAATCGATCAAGACAAGGTCTAGTGGGACAATTATAGCCCACACTCGACTACCTGGGAGGACGCATATGATATGCACCAACAGTTTCCTTACTTGTTTTATAGATTAGACATATATATCTTGTCAGATATATATGTATTGATAGATGCTATTGACAAGTTTTCCTGAGTGTCCTGGACAATTGACCGATCGTGGATGCCGATGGAATCAATGGACCTTCTTGGACTCTAGTTTGAGTCGAGGAGTGGATTGCATTGGTTTTAATATTTCATTTATGAATATGTGACATATGATCAATTATATTATGATGTTGTATATGAATCATTATAACTGTTTTGTTGATGGATGAAGGTTGATGAAATATTGCTAATATGACTCACATAATGAGTAAAGGGTCCATGCACATAGACCAGATATTGAAGGAGAGGTGTGACATCATCCCTATCACAACCTACTAAAACTCTCATCGTGGCTCAAATTGTAGGTTAATGATTGTCTCTTATACACATCTCTGATGGCGCGAGGGACTAAAACTCTCATCGTGGCTCAAATTGTAGGTTAATGATTACCTAGTTCGAGAGGTGCACAATGCCATGAGGGAAGATTGAGACAGTCGCTCATGAATATTTCTAAGGAGTGTGCAATAAGACAGAGTTCTTATTCCTTAGAATCCCTTAGTCTCTCAGAAATAAAACTTGAGTCATTGAATCTATGTGTCCTAGAAAACCTTGAGCGAATAATCAAACCTTCTACAATCTTTAGGCATTTTTGGATTTAATTAATTAATTAAGGATTGAAATTATTAATTGTAAATCCCAAGTGAAAGTCTAAGCCTATTAAAAAATTAACACTAAGTTTAAGTTAGGTGAGAATACTAAAAGTAAATTATTAACTAAATCAAAAGGGGAAATGAGGTAAATAAATTCAAGAATTAAGTAAAATGAAGTAATCATAAAGATTTGATTTAAGGAACATATGTGTAAGAAAATATTAAAAGGGAGTTTTTAAAATAACAAAGAAACAAATATAAGAGAATGTGTAAGCATATAAAGGAATCTAGAGTCTAGTTAAACACTAGTCTAACTAAAGGAGAATCTTATTTTAACTCAACTCAGATTTAGTAAGCCACTAGTCATTAATTGACAATAAGGGGAATAAAGAGACAACTATGAGTGATTTAATGAGTGATTTTAGGAAGGGTGAGGGAGACTGACTTTGATTAAAATAAATTGAGGAATTTTCTAGTGCAACTTATGGAGAGGGTAATAAGTGTAAGGGGGAAAATAATTATAATTTATTTAATTAAAAGAAATTATATGTGCAAGTAGGAGTGTGTCATTAAGGAAACTTCTATAAAGAAAATGGCCTAAATGGATAAAAGGCATCACTCGTTATGGGCAAAGTTATGATGCAGAAATTTCACTGGTTTTACTTGTGAGAGTCGAGATACCGAGATTGAGAGAAAGTGTTGGATCTACCTTGCGAGGCAAGCTGGGAGACAGAGGATTTCTGGTTTTGTGCTTACATGGCCCCTTTTCGACTTGGGGGATAAGGGAATGAAGAGTACCCCTAGCGTTGGTTGGGAAGTACTAGTGAAGTCTCGACGATTAGCAAGCGGGAGGAACATGGCCCCTTTTCGACTTGGGGGATAAGGGAATGAAGAGTACCCCTAGCGTTGGTTGGGAAGTACTAGTGAAGTCTCGACGATTAGCAAGCGGGAGGACGGAAGGAAAACTAGTTGCCGAATATATCACCAAGCCATCTTCGTCCTCGGTTATGTTATTTTATGGAATTTGCAATTGCATTTATTTTTATTGTTTAATATAGTTGTTGTATTTGCAATAGACTGTGTTGAATCATAATTTTATAAACCATCTCCTTCACGGCTCATCATATATGAAAGAGAGATGTAAATCAAAGTTTTTCCTTCCATTGCGTAACTTGTTGAAAATTTTATGATGTAATGGGCCAAATCTTGATGTGTTCATAAAACCTAGAAGGGATTCTTAATATTACACTACCCTTGTCTTCTCAACTAAATAAATAGGAAATTTGTGCCAAGATTTTCTCTTTCCCCAATCCAATCGATTTCTACAGGACTGCGTGAGCATAATCTACGCAATTAAGAGTTGATCTTTGCATTTTAATTGGATCGAGTATCAATGTTTTTCCTGTAGGAATGTTGAACGCTTCTCCATAGTTGACTCTGGAATGATTATTCCTTGGAATTTTCTCCCTCCCCAATGCTCTCTATTGGAAATAATTTTGGGTTGCCTATGCACCCTTCTTTTCTCTCCTTCCTCGATAGAATTTCGAGAGATAATGCGCCCCCTTTCTTTGCTCGCTCAGCATGGACAGAATCCGTTTATGTTAAGTGCACCTTCCCCTTAGCGAGTTTTTGATGGCGAACTTTTACCATCAAAGACATCCGAGAGATTTTTTATGAGATTTTTCTGTAGCGATTTTACCATCTGAGACCCTCCCAACGTTTTGAATGTGATCACTATCGAGTGGCCATTCGTACCTGCGTTTTTCTTCTTATTTCTTCCAGCGATGGGTCGGGTCTCTCTAAGCGATTTTCTTCCTGTATTGTTTGTTTCCTCTGTGGTTTTAGTCGAGCCTCTCTTTTAGAGATACCCTTTTCCTCTGACCCTTCCTTTAATATTTAATAAAATTTAAGTATTTCCTTAACAGTGAAAGCACATCGTCTTCAGACCAGATTTTGCATGCGAGTTGGGGTACACCCTTTGCGCCTAGTGAACAAAAGTTGTTTGGTTATTGTATTGATTAATGTTGACTGTGGAATGAAAAGCAGAGTTTGCCTGGAGTCTATTTGGGGATACGGTCTCTTCCTCACATGTTCGCTACCATGCAATGGCAGACGTTTCTTCAATTTCCTTCTCCCTTTGCAGACCTTAGCAGACGCGTAATGCAGTTAGAAACGCCCTCGGTGGGATCCTTCCTTGGGACTTGTGCTTGGCTTGGTTGGTGTGTTGGGCTTTGGTGCTTAGCTCGTGGACTTGGAACTTAGTAATCGAACTCGAGGCATGGCTTGGCTTTCTCTAATGAAGTAGAATGTAGTTTGAAAATAATGTCGAACATCCTTGATTTCTCGTGGAGTCGGTGTGAGTGCTTCCTTGATGCATGATGTGTGCTACCCTTGATAGTTAGTGCATATGCTCAAACTCAACACTCGATCACGATCTGATATGCTTGGAGTTTGGTTTATTCTTAGGGGATTTTCTTCGAATTCGACCAGTTGGGAAAGTGTTAATATCCTCCTACTCCAAAATAAATCGCCAAAAACTTCACTTCCAGTTAAACACTTTTGGGATGGTCTAAACTCATAACCCTTGAGGACTATGTAGGTAGCGTTGAGACCCTTTTGCTTCCCTTAAGGAAATCGATCTTCTTAGGGTTGAGCCCCTTTTGCTTCCCTTAAGGAAATCGATCTTCTTAGGGTTCTAAAAAATCAAATTTCAGTTTCATAGATGAACCCTTTGTTTCTACAACAAGACTAGTTATTCTTATTCTTAATTATTCTTATTCTCACATGTCATTAATAAGTTTGATCTCCCTTTTTTCCTTATATGAAATTGTAAGCCGATTGATTTATTTATTTTTAATGTAGGGTGTTTTAAATTTATTATGTGAAATTACAAGCCATCTTGAGACCTTTTGATATACTTAGGTAAGGATGATTTTTCTGGATTCTCTCAATGGATATTAAGTGGTTGACTTCTAATAAAATTATTTATTGATTTCCTTATGGCACCTTGAATGTATTTATTTTGGTAATGAAGTTGTACGGTGTTCTTTATTAAGATAAATCATTTTTAGTGATATTTAGTTGTGTTACATAAGGATGGTATTTGTTATAGTAGCTTGATGCAATTGATAAATGAGACTTGACAAAAATGAACTTAACTTAGGAAATGATTTGAAGGAACGATGCAATAGAACTCTACTTAGGACTTTTAGTTATGCTTGCATAGATTATTTTTAATCCTTAAAGTCTTATGTTCTTACTCAATTGCACTTGTTTTTTTAATCCTTAAAGTCTTATGTTCTTACTCAATTGCACTTGTTTATTGAGGAATCATGGATTTAATTAATTATCCTTGAATGATTTATAAGGGGGACACCTAATGCAAAAGTGGTGTTAAATTAATTGATTGTTTAAGAAGATTGATCTTCTTATGGGTTTTTGTAATGAATGTATAATCTTATCTTTTCCTTACATACTTTTAGAAGACATTCTTGGATATCAAAAAGTATATTTAAACCTATGAGATTAAGTTGTTGTTAAGCTCATTGTCAATTGAAAATGATAATTATAATAGAACAACTTGTTGCACCATGAAAATAATGATGTTGTATGTTGATTAAGTAACTAGCTTACTCTTGCGCCATTGAATTAATGATGATGTATCGTTGATAAACTAGTATGGATTTATGATATGTGATGGATTAAGGGACGTAGACACCTCCTCCTTCTTCAGAACAGTCGCCAGTCCTGAGATCTTAAATCGTCAAAATCAATCAGATGAATCCTCGACTTGAGCATTCCTTATGTGTCTTGGAGGTCCTAACTTTGTAGGGTAGGTTGGGTGGGTAGTTCTTCTAATGTTCAGTGACATGGTTGATCATTTATTTGTATTTTTGTTTAGTCGATCGTGATGTTTTGATTGTGTTGTTATTTATTATGATGATGCGTTGATTAAGTGCATCTATTAATTATGATGACGTGTGGTTGAGTCATTGTTTATTTGTTGATTATGTGATGCTTTTAATTATGTTAATGTCTTGCTTATGTGTCGTTATAGTTATGATGATGTATCACTTGCGATGTCGTTAATTTACGTTGTGAAGATTTAACTTCCTTATAAAAAATAAATAAAAGATTACCTTTTGTACATCACCATTTGTTGTCGTAACATTTGTTGTCATAATAGAGGGGAAGTTACAAATTCCCTCGATTCCTTGGATTAAAAATGCTATTGATGAGTTGTATTGGTTTACTAATAAAGGCATATTAATTGTTCCTTTTTAATGAATAAAAGAACTTATATCAAATTCAATACACTATAAAACTACTAAATAGTATTATTGAGTGACACTTATTTTAAGCGAAATGGTATTTATTTTAATATAATACAAAATAATGTATAGATATGATTGATTGTGGCCTACCACTTGGAAACTAGGACCACCTTAATTAAAAAAAAAATATTTATCTTGTTGGACAATTAAACAAACTTCTTTACTTTCATGACCTCAAATATATTATAGTCTATACATTTCTTGAAAGTAACATAAAAGGTAAATTCCCTTGTCTTTTCTACCTTATACGTTGTTACCTTCTATGCACTTGTATATGCCTACCATGCCTATGTTTCCTTTCCCTCTACCCCGTCTTCCCCTACCCTTGTATCCTACGTTTTTGTTTCATCTTTTGTTGCTAATAATAGTCAACCCTATACGATTACTCAACAAATGGATGTTTCCTCTCTTCCAACGACTACTGACATAGTTAAGAGGACCATGGTGCTCCTCGAAGCAACTTAAAAAAAATAGCATTTTTGGCCACCCCATGAGGATGTGTGCGAACTTAGGACCTTTCACCATGTTGTTTTTTATGTTTTTGTTCACCATTGTTAGTTGAGCAATGTCCTTAGGACCCTCATCAATGTGCATGGGTTCGAGGGGGTACCTTCATATTCTCGAGTAGGCTTCACTATTTCCATTACTATTCTATAGACTGCTTCAAAATTCTTGTCACTATTTCCACTACTACTTTATAGATTAATTTAAAATTCTTGCTCATTAGATCCAAATTTCAATAATGTTTTATTGTTGTTATCCCTTTTCTCCTCTAGCTTGTCTATGAAGGTTTTATTTAGTCACTAAAGTTTTCTGAGGTTGAATATCTTGGTATCCTTTCATCCTGAAAACCCCATGTTATGAATCTATTCGCTAAATTATGCCTCAAATCTATTATTGGAGAGCTTCATTGTTTTCTCCATGACTACATAGCTATCCATCTAGGTAATGTGTTCCTTAACAATAGTAGAGAAACGATGATGGTAATTAGAGGATACCTTAATGGAATATGTTTCATTCTATGTAATGCATCGAGGAAGCTTATGGGGTAAGGGTTCTTAAAGAAATTATTTGGTATGTCGCATAAGACCACTTTTGATAGATTCAAATGTAATTTCATCACCAATGTTCAACAACCTAGGTTGTGGGTGCTTGAAAGGAGTTGTGCACTCGAAGTAGTGATTGGTAGAGAGGAGACAATGATTAGGGGAAAAGAGACAAATCCAGGTTAATATTCACTCGCCCTGATAAGAATATAAAGAAAAAGACTTTACGACCATCAAACCATACTTTCACAAGTTGTAAATGGGTTTTGTTATTCTCGACTCAATGGTTGGATGAACTAGATAGTAAGACATCCTAAACCAAGAAACCGGGTTTTGTTAATCTCAACTCGATGTTTGGCTAAACTAGATAGGAGGAAATTCCATACCAAGAAACCATGAAGAAAGCATGGATCCCATTAGTTCTTATTTATTTATCCTTCCATAATCTTCTTCTTCTTGAGTGACCCATTTGAACCTGCATCCCTGTTCCAACCATAATTCTACAGTAGGTGAAAGTGAACATTGAATTATAAGATCTACTATAGAGCATATGGATCAGATCTACAAAGAGAGATCCCATCTTGTTCACTCTCCATAGCCTTATTCCTTGCATGCATGAACCCACACTATTATGCATCCATGTGTCTCCTGGGGGATATTCTATTCCTATCAGTACCTGATGACATCCCATATTGGAGCTCGATATCCTTAGTGTTGATTAGATGGAATTTGTCTCTTAATTTTCAGGGGATCATGTTAATCTAGGGCCACATAATGTCATCTTTGGACTGCTAGACATGTTCATTTTCCATCTTGTTCTCCATTTAGTTTCCTTTTCGACGAACATGGGATGGTGAAGTGGAAGATATGGTTTTGGATAGCATTGAGACTTGATTTATCCTTGACAACTTTAATATTTTGTTAAGCTTGGATCCATGTATAAGCCTAGTGAGAACATGGATTGGATTAGAATCTGGGAGTCTTCTTCAACAATGAGTTTGTTGTATCAACTGGAAATTGCTAGTGACTAATGAAGCAGACATATATGTGGAGAATGGTTCCCAAAGCATTTATGAATAGTTCTCCTACTCTGGATTTCCCTTGATTTCCCTGTGGATCTTAATGAAGTAAGGTGGAGGATGGGGGACAGTTTCCGTAGATAAAGCCCTTTATTTAGGAATGGATTAGTAGATGGTAGCCATTGCTCAAGACCGTATGCTAAGAATATTTTCCTTTCAGTTCCATGGGAATGGTTGGATTCTTCGAACCATGGGATAAGATTGATTTATTCTCGAATGTTGGTTGGAATGGGTTTCCATCTAGTCCATATTATTCATTTTTGATATTTGAGGATGTGTTGATTGTGTTCTTTCTAGGTTTTCCATAGAAAAAATTACTGGGAATAGGATCTAGACCTTATTGAGGATTGGATTTTCAAAATCAAAGACTATCCACTTTTATAGTGATTGGATAATGGAACATTTCTATGTTTTTCATAATGGTTGAATAGATGGGAACCTTTTTACCAAAGAAGTTATGCTTCTAAGTACGATGTAAGTATTTTTTCTATTGTTTCCCCTTTATTTTTCCACATGTATGGAAAAAGGATGATCCCTAAAATCCGCTCATGAGTTTGTACCAAGTTAAGGATTTTTTCCTTGCTAGGAGCTAGAGAGAGGTTGAGACTTTTTTTTGCACATGTATGGAAAAAGGATGATACCTAAAATCCGCTCATGAGTTTGTACGAAGTTAGGGATTTTTTCCTTGTTAGGAGCTAGAGAGAGGTTGAGACTTTTTTTCGAGAGATATGGATTCCATATTTGCTACCATATCCGTTCTTTGTTAAGGAAATTGTGTTTGCATTCTAGCGCATAATCATTCTTTACATTGACGTTACCATTTCTTTGGTTTCACCTTTCTAATGATGTTTGAGATATGTCTGAAGTTGATTCTTCTTACGCCATCATCACGCCAGTTTGCTCTCGATTTGCATATGAAATAAGATGTATGAGTGGGTTCTAGAGTCTCCTCCTAGTATTGGTGGACAGTATTCCACCCCAATGATTGGAGGATGGATTTTATCCTTTTCTAGAGATTTCTATTATCCTAGTCTGCTCTCCTATTTCCAAGAGTCATCCCAAAAACGGGTAGAAGCGGCTCGGTTTTTCTAGAAATAATGTTGCTACACTAATGATTTCTTAATCCATGCATTGTTCCATACGAGAGAAGATCCTTCCATCCGAATGAGACCCTCCTCCTCTATATTTCCAACATCTTTGTATGTACCTTGGGAACTTACCCCACAAATCTTCCTCACATTTGAGCAATTGCCACCAAGTTTTTTTGTTGTTAGTGCCTTTCCCATGGTAACATCTTTGATGCCAATTCCTCTTACGTGTTTAGGAGACATACAGAGTCTCAAACAACCAATATCCATTTTCTTTCCTTACTTGGTCATTCCCAAAGAAAGGAATGTTACAAGTTTCTAATATCCCTGGTGATTTTGAAGGGCGTTGCATGGATTTAATAGATTGAAGCATTGATTTAATGAGGGTGATTTTTCTTGGTAGGTTAAAAGATTTGAAAGTTTAGTTGTTCAATTTGAGATCTATCTTAATGAGGGTGATTTTTCTTGATAGGTTAAAAGACTTGAAAGTGGAGTTGTTCCATTTGAGATCTAGCTTAGATAGGAGTTCTTTCCATAACGTATTTCTAGAGGCATTTTCCACCAATGGGCCCACTTATTTGGATGGTAGGGATGCTTTCTAAAAGCTTAAAATTCTAGGTTTTTAGAAAATTTTGATGAATTTTAAAATAAAATATTTTTATGATATCATAAAAATTAACAAAAGAAAATTAAAACATAAAAAATTTAATATTTTATTTTAAAATTTAAAATTTTAATTAAAATTAAAATTAATTATTTTATATAAAAATTTAACTACCCTCATAAGTGTCTTTATATTGGAAAAAGTTTAATCAATGTATGATATGTATTTGTATGGAATATTTGACGCAAACCCTCCTTCTCGTGTGAACTCGTAGTCTAGGATCGAATTACACACGAGCCAAGGTGGCTCTGGGGTCCTTATTAAACCCTTAGAATTATTTACGACATGTATTTTCTTCTTTTGCTGCACGAAATTCGTGTTCGCGATGGTCTTCTTACTCCAACAGAGTCTTCACGTGACCTCAGGCCTAAAACCTAGGGCTTAAGATTTGGAAAGTGGTAACTTCGATGCTCTGGAACTTTGGGCTTCAAAATATTTACCTGCAACACACTCTAATTATCCTGAATGCGAGCTTGCAAAATCCCAAAGAATTAAGGGATCAACGGTCCACAATCATCCTAGAGCCAATGACTTTGATCAACTTCAGAACTTTGGGGTTCAGGGTTCCTCGCTCCAAATGACCTCCAAACTCTTGAACGATCGAACATGAGACTCGCAAAGGACCACAATTGACTCTGGGCTTTGGGACTTCGGTACCTTTCACGCAGAAGAAAATTTCAGTCACAATCCTTTGGATAGATGAATTTTTGAATACTTGAAATCTACTGACAAGTTTTCCCAACAACCAAAGGTCAGGATTTACTCCGGAATTCGAGACTTTCGAAAATTATTTACTATGCACAACAACAACCAATCTCTCCGGTAGTGTCGAATCACCGAACCACTCGGGGATCCAACAACTCACACTTCTCCTAGTGATCTACAGTGTAGATTCACTCCGGGACTTCGGGCTTTGGGGATTTTTCCTTACTTACAACAAATGACTTAAAATTGTCGGAGCAACGAAGTCCGAGGGACTTGGGGGTTTAAGGACCACACTCCTTCCTTGATCCAACCTCTATGAGGGATGTTGATACCTCCCAAGCATATCTCGTTCGTTCTCCTTCAAAGAGAGAGATTTCTCCTCTTTGGGGACTTACTCTCATCCATCCTTGAGCTTTACCACTTGAATGACTTGAACCCTGGGACACACCTTGCACTTCCCTCCTGAGATTTTCTCTTAAAAGATTGAGCTTTACCACTTGAATGACTTGACCCCTGGGACACACCTTGCACTTCCCTCCTGAGATTTTCTCTTAAAAGATTTGAATTCTAGCGCACATTTTGTCCTTCCCTCCTGAGCTTGGGACTTAAAGAAGTCACTTGTGTACAACTTGAACTATCTCTCCTCTGAGTTTGGGACTTATAAAAGTCACCCATGCACTGCTTCCGCTATCTTTCCTCTGAGATTTTTCCACACTTACCAAAGTGTCGACTCTGTGCACTCTTTGCACTAGTCTCCCCTCTGAGCTTTTACACTCATATGAGTATAGGTGCACTCCTTGCATCTTTTACACTCATATGAGTATAGGCGCACTCCTTGCGCTTGCTCTGCCTAACTATCTCTCCTAAGCTATATGAACATGTAGATGGTTCAGCCTGCACACCCCTTGCGTGGGAATTGTGCACTCCTTGCACCAAGATTTCAGAAAAGAAATAATTGAAACTTATTTTAACATTAAGGATTCATTCAACCAACCATTTAGATACACACACACATAAACACAAAGATAATTAGCATAACATTTACCAAGTTACTCAAAGATAAGCAAGCTCAAACTTTTAAAAGCAATTCTCTTCTTCTATATTCCTTCACGAAATATTTACAAGAATTTTAACAAATATTAACAACTTTCAACTTCTTTTTAGCTACAACAATAACCTCTGTTGGGCATAGATTACATTGATTTATACATAAGGGACTTCTAAAGCCTTCCCTCTAGACTATCCTAATGCTTTCATATCATAATTAAAAACATACTACCACTAGACTTATTACAATAAATGAACAATTAAACTCTAGATACCTCAAAATGTGTACTATCCTACCGACATTAAAATAATTTACAATTTCATAGAGCACATGCAATAACTCTAGCTTGAGGATCTCATGTTATCTTTAAATGCAAAGATTTCAAAATTTAAAGGGACACTCCCTCCTTGAAATCCAAACCAATTAAGTGCTCGATGTTGAGTTGTTCTCCACCTTGACTCATTAAATGATGACATTGATGCTCGTGCATCAATATTTACGCCGATGTTGAGTTGTTCTCCATCTTGACTCATTAAATGATGACATTGATGCTCGTGCATCAATATTTACGCTGAAAGACGTACACCTATTGACAATGGGCAGATTTAATAGGGGTTTAGTGCTTAATAAGTTTTCTATGGATAGGATTAAATATG
>CBVK0102512167.1:0-11128 GCA_900067695.1 Picea abies
TATTAACACCAGATAAATGAAGCCCAACCGTTTATTTGTTAATCAATAACAAAATTTAATTTATTCTTTTAAAGATTCTTTTCATCTTATCAACCTTTAGGCATTGATCAGCCACAATTATATGGCTGTGATAGTCTTAGTATTCCCTCACTATTCTTAGTAGTCTCTATGATCCAAATTTTATAAGAGTTTCTGTTGTTTAAAATGTCAAAATTGATGGCTATTATTATTTTCCATTTCTCAGGCAACCGCATAGTTTACTCTCCACTTCCTCCACCGTTTCCTCTCCCCCGTCGCTTTCATCTCCACTTACTTGACCGTTTCCTCCCGTATTCCATCAGGACCACATTCCGTGCTGATTCCAATTCTTCACCATCCTAGATGGGTTGCCTGTAGTTATTGTTTATTGTTAACTGCAAGGTAATTGTATAAGAAATTCTCGCTTTCAACTTGAGCGGTTTTTAGCACAGCCGGCTGACTCGAGTAAGCATGGAGTGGTTTTAGCGAGTAAGCATCCGCATTCACAAAAACAAATATAACTTTGTCTTTTGCAAAAACAAATATAACTCCTTTGGTTTCAAACTCTCTAGAAAAACATTTTTTATTGAATTAATATAGTTATTGTTTAATACGTGAGTTCCTTTCTTCAAACCAAGCTGTATATAACTAATATAGTTCATATCAATAGACTTAGTGTTTGATACGTAAGTCCCTACTTCATAATTAAATGAATAGAATTCTTACATTCTTGAAGTTGAAGTTGTTTAGTAGTAAAGTACATTATATTAGTTAAAACATTGTCTATTTTGAAATGAACTTTGCAATATTTTAGTGGTCATTTTTTTTGTTTCTTTTGATAAAAAAAAATATACCCCGAAAAGAACCTAAACTTAAACATATACAAGATCAAGATCCTGCTTCTCGCTATCGTACATATACAAGATCGAGATCTTGCCTCTCGTAGCAAGCTGCTCACAGTACACCAGCCGGCATCAACTTTGTAACAAAGTTCATGGCCGATAAAATTGTATACTTTGACAATCTGCGTGATGCAGCCTTTTATTCTGTATTTTCTTGACACCTGCGCGCAGCATATAGCACTACACAGGCCCCCTGTGGTAGTCTTTTGATTGCTGTTTTTGTAAAACATTATATTCTTTTGAATATATCAGTGCAACTTTTACCGTGGAAAAAAAAAGATTGTCTGAATTTTAAATACAAGATCTAGCTCTTGCCCCTCTCTATGTAGAGGGCAAATTTTTTAATGCAAATGACTACCAGATGTCAGAATTTTAAATTTTATTTATTTAATGTAATGGCAATTTCAGTTTCTTTAATTTTTATTTGATTTATTATGATTATTTTTAAACAAATGTCACATTTGTGCTATATAGTCTATTCAAATCAAGCTGGTTAGCTAACCAAACTCTTAAAAAATTGAAAAAAGTTTTTAACTTTAAAAAATTTTAATTAAATATGATTAGGTAAATGTAAAAAAGTAAACACATAAAAGGATGTCTTTATAATAACTAGGAAGTTAATGATTGAAATCACAGCCATTTTTTATAATAACTAGGAAGTTAATGATTGAAATCACAGCCATTTATTTTGTGTGACTACTAAGAATATTCCAGCCATATTTAATCCTGTCCATAGAAAACGTATTAAACACTAAACTCCTATTAAATCTGCCTTGTCAATAAGTGTACGCCTTTCGACATAAATATAGTTCACATCAATAATCAACCCCTATTAAATCTGCCTATTGTCAACCCCTATTAAATATGCCTATTGTCAGCCTTTCGGCTTAAATATAGTTCACATCAATAGTCTTAGTGTTTGATACGTAAGTCCCTGCTTCATAAATTTGCATATATTAATATAGTTATTGTTGGATACGTAAGTTCCTTACTTCAAATCAAGGTCTACATAAACTGAGTTTTTGAAAACATAATAGCATCTATTGGTTCTGTCGTTGAACTGTCCTGTGCACACAGACAAGAGGGCGGTTCGACATGGGGTTTGATACGTTGCTTCCTGTAACATTAATAGATGGTAGAGGAGGTGCGTCCATAGTGGCTATTGGATTACTAGCGACTCTCGTATTCTTCTTCTCCTGCTGGATATTGCACAAGAATGAAAGATTGCCTCCAGGACCCTACCCATGGCCAATCATTGGCAATCTCCACCTATTGAGACTCCCAGCTCACCGAACTCTCAAAGACCTCGCTGACAAATATGGTCCCATTTTGTCCCTGCGCTTAGGCTCTGTTCCTACCGTTGTCGTTTCTTCATCTCAGATGGCCGAACAGGTTCTTAAAACTCATGATTTTATATTTGCCAGCCGACCTCCAACACCTGCCGGCAGACACTTCTTGGCATTGGCTCCCTATGGAGATCATTGGAGGCACATGAGGAAAATATGCGTTTTGGAACTGCTGACTGCCAGAAGAATCGAGTCCTTCAAGCATGTCCGAGAGAAGGAGGTGTCTGCGATGATCCGATCAATTTGGGAGGAAAGTGAGAGCAGCAGAATCCCAGTGAATGTGACGAAGGCCGTCTCTGGTGCCCTGGCGAATATAATTTGGCGAATACTGGCGAGGAAGATATTTTCTGAGGATGACTTGGGGACCGATGGCAAAGGATTCAAGGATCTGGTACTAGAGGTGTCAGCTGCGTTGGGAAGTTTTAATATTGGAGACTTCATTCCTTCCTTGGATTGGCTCGATTTGCAAGGTGTCAATCGGCGGCTGAAGAAGGCCAACTCAAGATTCGACGCATTCGCTGAAAAAATGATCGACGACCATCTTGATTATCGCATGGCTGTGGCCTCGAATGGCCAAGAAGAGGCAGAGCCTCATGTTAATGATTTCGTCGATGTGCTCCTGGAAGTGGACGAGACCTGTACGACAGAGACCAGAATCACAAGGGAAACCATCAAGGCAGTTATATTTGTATGTCTGAGACCAGAATCACAAGGGAAACCATCAAGGCAGTTATATTTGTATGTCTGTCACTCATCGGCCATTGGCATTTTACTGCAATTCTCATTAAACTTCATAGATTTTCTTTTTCTGAGACGAGAGGATTAACTAACTGTGTTTGTGCAGGAAATGTTCGTTGGTGGAATGGAGACGATCACAACTGCGTTAGAATGGGCAATGAGTGAGCTGCTCAGACATCCCCATGCAATGGAGAGATTGCAGGGAGAAATCGAATCGGTCGTTGGCCAACATCGCAAAGTGAACGAATCGGATCTGTCAAGCATGGAATACCTTCACTGTGTGGTGAAAGAGACGCTACGGTTATACCCTCCATTGCCGTTAGCGCTTCCCCATGCGTCTTTAGAGCCTGTGACAGTAGGAGGATACTATCTACCTTCGAAAACAATGGTAATAGTGAATGTGTGGGCTATAGGAAGGGATCCCAATGTGTGGGGGACAGATGCTTCTGAATTCAGGCCGGAGAGATTTATGGAGGTGGAAGATCATGGTATGGATTCATCAGACTTTGCAATGCTTCCGTTTGGGGCAGGAAGGAGAGGATGCCCAGGATCTGCCATGGCACTTCTGACTATTGAGTTTGCACTGGCTCACTTGCTGCACACTTTTGATTGGAGAGTTGAAGGCGATCCATCCCAGCTGGATATGAATGAAGCATGTGCCTCCACGATGCCAAGACAAGTTCCGTTGTTTGTTCATCCAACGTTCAGGCTGCCTAGTTCCCTTTAGAGATCCCTAAAGTAAATATCTAATCTACGTAAAGGAGGGGAGGGGAAGCTATTCATGGAGTATAATTAAGAGAACCGTTAAAGCTCAATATCAACGATGGGGAATGGGACAGACAGTTATTATATTCTATTGTTAAAGTTTGCTAAATTGATAGTCGTGAATCGAGTGTTTGAAAGTTTAGAGAAGTTGGTTGGATTAGCGAGCATTGGGTAGTCAGCAGAGTTAGCATAGTTGGGCACTATCAGTTGTCGATTTCCAATCAATTGTCAATCAGTTCTTATGAAAAGAAATTAAAGCTTATTTAAAATTTTCAAACATATTTTTTAAAATAATAAGTTTAAAGATTTTGGATGGTCGGTCATTCACCTTGAAATTACTTTCATTATCAAAATCTTTACTCTCATTTTGCTCTCAGTCGTCAGAGATTGGAACCAAATTACATTGCTAAACTAATTGCTATATGTTTTATTATTTTCTTTATTCCATGCTCACGCTTCTACTAAATCTGGTTAATACACGTTTGATAAGAAGTAGAAATAAGAAGAAAGAAAAGAAATCGCCATGAATCTGCACGTCGATAAAGAAATCGCCATTAATCAGAACAGTGAAGTTGGAAGAAATAGAAGAAATCGCCATTAATCTAAGCCTATTTACGGCAAATATACTCCACAAAAATGAAATAAAAACGTTTGCCTTTAAAAAAAAATTTAATAATAATTAAAAGATTAATTAATATAACAAAGTCTACATCTACTTCCCTAATAAGGATTAGAAATAGGCACTCACGTTATTAGCCTTTATTAGTCTAGTTTATTAGTCTTTATTAGTCTCTCCCGAAGGTAATTAGTTGGCTTCATATTAGTTTGTCCTTTAACTAAAAACATTGATTTGTATATAATAAAAAATACCATATATTTCTTTGTGAATTTTACTATTTTTGAAATGTTTGGATATCCAAAGTTTTGAACATAGAGAGGGAGTTTTTTTTTTTGCATAGCCTCTATTGTTGGAACAACTGTTTTTCCATACCTACGCTTCATTTTTTCTTAAATGTTTACACAACAATCATGATAGACTTAAATTTTTACCTAAGAGGCCTCACAACCTTAAATGTTTACTTAACACGTCAGTTACAATACATTTTCCTCCGATTTTTTTTATGCAATGTTCTCTGAAGTGAATATGGGAAACATTTTCCTCCGATTTTTTTTATGCAATGTTCTCTGAAGTGAATATGGGAAATATTGTTCTTCAGCGACATTACCGGCTCATTGGTTGATGCTTGTTCCTTGCTTGTTCAATGATTTCTTGTTTGCTTGTTGTTGTTTCTCTTGTTTGAGTGTTGGTCTTGTTGCAGTTTTCACTCTTGGAATTTTGCAACCACGATTGGAACTGGCCTTCTCTCATTCCCCATTGATGGGTGGGTTTCGGTGCCATGTTTAGCTCCTTATTCGTTATTTGTTGTTTGTTATTTCTAGTTTGTAGGTGAGAAATTTCAATATTGGAGATGCGTGAGTCGAAATCCTCTTGCAGAACATCTTTGTATGTGAGGAGAAAATATGATTTCCTTTTCCTATAAGTCACTGTGACTGCGATGGAGGTGGGTTTTGTGTCGAAAATTGGCGATCAGGAACAAGACCAAGACAAAATTACAGTCCTGCTTCTCTGGTCATAGTAATCACATACAAAGATCTGTTGCAAGAGGATTTTGATAGCTCCGAGTATTGAAAACTACCAACCGTGGAAACTGCAATTTTCTTAATTGTTTGCACAGTGGGAGGCCTTTGGATGGTCCTCATAGCCTTAAATGTTTACCTGATAGGCCTCACAACCTAAAATGTTTTCTTAACAACTGTGTTACAATACATTTTCCTCCGAATTTTTTGATACAATCTTGTGTGTAGTGAATTTGGCCAATATTGTTCTTCACTTGCATTCATCGCTGGTTGGTTTGTGCTTCATCCTTGGTTTGCTAGATGTTGTTTATTGTTGTTTGATTCAACTTTGCATAGTTGAGGTCCTACAACTGTAGTTGGTCCTTTTGGTGCTTGTTCATTGGTTTGTTGTTTGCTGCTTGTTCTTGTTTTCTTCAACTTTGCAAGGTTAGGGTCATGCATCTGCAGTTGGACTTGTTGTTGCAGTTTACGGGCCAGAGGATGCACTTTTGTCCTTCTCCATTCACTGGTGGGTCTCGGTGTTGTGGTTACATTCCTGCATTGCTTAACAGGCCTGTTGCAATACATTTTCGTCCTTTTTTTTTTTCTACTGCAATGTTGTGTGCAGTCAATATGTGCAATATTGTTCTTTAGCAGCATTATTGGTTCATTGGTTGTTGCTTGTTCATTGCTTGTTGACCGGTTTCTTGTTTTCCTATTGTTGTTGTTGTTGTTGCAGTTTGCACACTTGAGATTCTGCAAGTGTGATTGGAGTTACGCCTTTGTCGTTCCCCATTGATGGGTGGGTTTTGTTGCTAGGTTTACGTTCATTTTCATTCTTTGTTGTTTTCTATTTCCAGTTTGCAAGTGAAAAATTTAAATGTTGGATATGCCCGAGTCAAAATCCTCTTCCAAAACATGTTCGTATGCGAAGAGAAAATTCAATTTCATTTTTTATATGTCACTGGGTGTTATGGAGGTGTTCCAATTGCAGATGCATAATGCCAACCGTGCAAAACTGCAACTTCCTTAAATATTTACACAGTGGGAGGCCTTTGCACGGTCCTCATAGTCTTACATGTTTACTTGTCAGGCCTCACAACCTAAAATGTTTTCTTAACAAGTGTGTTACAATATATTCCTTTGATTTTTTTATACAATCTTGTCTGCAGTAAATTTGGACAATATTGTTCTTCACCAACATTTCTGGTTGACTGTTTGATGTTTGTTCGTTGGTTTGTTGGATGTTGCTTATTATTGTCTTATTCAACTTTATAGAGTTGAGGTCATGTAGCTGCAGTTAAACCTCTTTGTACTTGTTCATTGGTTTCTTCACAAATACACCTCCACTTGAAAAATACAAATTGGAACATGGTTTTAAAGTTGGGCCACCAAAAAATACTATTAAGATAAAATAATATGCAAAATTTTGCAGAAAATATAAACAACATCTCTTTTGACTTTAACCAGAGTTTGTCAAGCTCCAACTATATTTCATAGCTGAGAATTTTTTTCCCATACTTAATGTGTTTCTATGGTTTGATAGTTATGATACTAAGTGTTGTTGTGTGAGGGACAAAGTTCTTGTCTCCCTTTCTTTTTCCTCTTCTAAACTTACCTATTTTTCCCTTTCGTTCTTCCCCTCTATTATGCATTTTTGGTTCTATACTTAGTCACATTTCTGTGCTCGCGGGTTCCTGGGGTAGTGAACTGGAAAATCCTCATCTTCATCTATATCTTCACATCACGAGTCTGACTGATTGTCATTCATTTGCATACTTAGCCAATTTTATGAACGCGGGTTCATGAATAGGCGTTATCGAACTCTGGTGTTCCGTGTTAGCGGTATACATATTGCACCCAAAACTTCGGTGATCTACAATTCGAACCTTGACTCCTTGAACTCGCAAGCATGACTCTACCTACGATGACTCTATCTGACCTACCCATATTTTCATACTTAGTTGAGTCTTCAAAGTTTCGCGGGTTCACGGACTCTCGTGTTCACAAAAGTTTAAAAGAATTTTTCACTCCCCTCCATCCCCACCACCTTTCGTCCTTCCCAATGCATAGTAATTATGATTTTACTAGTGACAACTCACCAGACAGGTTCAAAAAGATTGGCATTAATAAGAGGAAAGATCGAGGACATCTCCCATTAAAATTCATTAACAGGAGAATATAATGAGATTTGGTGATTTTTTTGCATCCATCTTGAATTGGAAAAAATTGTTGGTTATTTTAGTTTTTTTAAGGCATTGTCATAGTAACAATGCAATATTGTACTACCCCACTGTCATCTACAAACGTTCCATCCACAAAGTTCTTGACGTCATATCCCTCTTTAATATTGTGCATATATTACAGGTTGTCATATTTGGGAATATGCTTGCATATGGAAATGCTGACGCATGTTATTAGTGACTATTTAACACACATATTCAAAAATATTGGTTCTATACATGGTCCTATTTCTATACATGCCAATTTTTGGGGTGGTGAACTGACAAATCCTCATCTCCATCTATATCTTCACATCACGAGTCCGAACGAACCTCGTTCGTTTGCATACTTAGCCAATTTTATGAACGCGGGTTCGTGGATAGGTGGTATCGAACTCTGGTGGCCCGTGTTCGGGGTATACATCTTTCACTTAAAAATTTGGTTATATACAATTCGACCCCAGACTCCTCTAACTTGCAAGCCTAAATCTACCTACAATGACTACGTTTGTTTGACCCGCCTTTCTATACTTAGTGGAGTCTTCAAAGTTTTGTGGGTTCATACACTCCTGAGTTCAGAAAAGTTTAAAATCATTTTTCTCTCCCCTGCATCCCCGCCACCTTTCGCCCTTCCCAATGCACATTAATTATGATTTTACTAGTGAAAACCCACCATACTGGTTCAAAACGATTAGATTTAATAAGCAAAAAGCTATAGGACATCTCCCATTAAAATGCATTACCATGCTAATATTATGGGATCTGATGATTTTTTTTGCATCCATATTGAATTGGCAAAACTTGTTGGTTATTTTAGTTTTTTTATGACATCATCATAGTAACAGTGCAATATTGTACTACCACACTGCCATCCACAAAGGTCTTGATGTCATGTCCCTCCTTAATATTGTGCATATATTACAAGTTGTCATATTTGAGAATCTGCTTGCATATGGGAATGTTAACTCATCTTATTAGTGACTATTCAACACACATATTCAAAAATATTGGCATCAATAAGTGAAAATATTGAGGACATCTGCCATTAAAATGAATTAAACCAATATTTATGGAAGATTATACTATCATTCTCTAGCGTTCATTTTAAATACTTATTCCCATTTATTTCTATCATCGAAGACTTGGGCTTTAAGGTGCCTTCGTTGTAATGTTCCTGGTCATTGACATGTAAGAAAACTTAGAGATGTCATTCAGGCCCAATTGAAAGACGAGCGAATGGTTTTATGTGACGTCAACTTTGAGCGAAAAAAACTTTATTACCCTATAGAAACTCAGACACAAAAAAAATTCAAGTATCTTATGATTGGTATTCTCCATGTATTCGATGTTTTGGTTAGTTGAAAGGCTTTCTTTAAGATTTGTATTTTGAACTTCTTTATTTTTTTAATGCAAATTGGAAGGGACATTCAGGTCACCTACAAAATGCTCCTTCGTTGAAGTATATAGGTTCTTCCAACAACATAGATTTGGAAAATGTATCAAATTTTTTAGACCACACAAGAATTTATCTTTCGTTAGAGGAGTCAAACATATCGTGTCTTGCAAAATGGTGTGGAATATTCAGAAATGATGCCAAATATTACTCCATTCGTGAATATACTCAAAAGGAAATTATAAATTTGGATTGTCACGAATGTGAGAAACAATATGGGTGGTTGAATCAACATTCTAAAATTACAAAAGTTTCTATTTCAAATTTTGTTGAGAGACTTCTGGGTGTGGTAACAGACTTCACAAAAAGTGAGATTCTTTATCCAAGTTTGTTCATCGTCCTCTGTATCTAGTAACAATATCCACATACAATCAACTTTATTTTTCTATTGCACATTTGTTTTAATATTCCTATGCATATGATTGCATCTGGGTCTAAGAGCTTGCCTCTCTTTGAAAGAATATTTTCCCTACTTGTTCAACGCATTAACGAACTGTAGCCAATAACATTTTTCCCATTTCCACCGCCAATGTCGATATCTGAAGCTAAAGCTATCTAGAGTCTGGATTCACTGCTAGTGTGGATGCCTGAAGCTAAAACTACTTGGAGCCTGGGGTCACAACTTGTTACACTTGACATTAGTATTAGTAGTGATCGAAATTTGATTGTATGTCGAGTTTGCTACAACATCCAGAGGTCGCTCAACAATGTTTGACATAGAAGTTGGTTGTCTGCCAAGTCTTTTTCAACTTTTTCATAAAAGGTTCTATAATTTTAGAATGTTGATTCAAACACGCATACAGTTTCTCACCTTCATGAGGATCCAAATTTATAATTTCCTTCTGAGTATATTCGGGCATGGAGTAATATTTGGTGTCACTTCTGAATATTCCAAACCATTTTTTTGAGCCGCAATGTCTGCCACCTCTATGATGAAAGATATATCTTGATGTTATCTACAACATTTGATACATTTGGCACATATGTGTTGCTAGAAGAAGCTGTGTAATTCAACAGAGGAGCATTTTGCAGGTGGCTTGGATGTCCCTTCCAATTTACAACAATAAAACAAAGAAATTCAACATACAAATCTTCAAACAGGCCTTTCAACTAAATAGATGATTGAATACTGGGAGAATAACAGTCGCAACATACTTGAATTTGTTTTGTCTCAGCTTTTGTTGGCTAACAAGACTTTCCTCCCCCAAAGATGATCTCACATAAAACCACTTCCTCATATTTGAATTGGGCTTGAATCACATCTCTAAGTTGTCTCATATGTCAATGACCGACCAGGAACATTACAACGAAGGCACCTTAAACCCCAAGTTTTCAACGATAGAGGGAAATTAACGCTTAGCAAAGTATGGAATGTTGAGTAAAAAACTAATGCAGGCAAGACATATCTAAAAGAGACAAGCTATTCAAAAAGCTGGGATAGATCTAGCTGACAACACCAATGAAGTCCAAGACCCGAAATTGATATTTACCTCATTGTTTTTTACTAAGCAAGAATTTGATGATCAAGTTGAAATCTATAAAAGATTTTCTATAGGATTTATTATTGTACATATTTTCTTTTTTTGTCGGCGGAAGCCCCAATCACACTCATTATGGCAAATGCATTTAAATTTTGGAGAATATATCTTGAACTATTTTGGGAAATAATATGAGCTTTATTTTGTAACCCAGTTTATCTGAATATAAAATATTTGAGGTTTTTGTATGGTCTTTTCCAATTTATTGTATTGTTTTTTATTTTATTTTGTGTGTGGTTAAACATGCACAACAAACTTTTCTTTTTGTTGCCCAACACTTTGATTTAAATAAAAGATACTCTATTCATTCCTTACATTTTACATGGAACAATAATTTTTGATAGGCCATCCCCATGTGGCACCCACCCTATACTTAAGAAATAAATTGGAGGACCCGTCCCGCTTTCATTCTTCGAGGTCCCGTAAATAAAATGAATTAATGACTCTGTTTCAACAAGGCAACTCAGGTGTTGACGTCATATTCTTGTTCAATATTCTGCATATATTACAACTTCTTCTATTTGATAAT
>CBVK0102512190.1:0-12355 GCA_900067695.1 Picea abies
CCCAACGGGGCCCATATGAATTTTGACACTTGATCTCCAGGGGTTATGTTCTTGGATGTCTAGGGTTTTGGAATTCATGTTTGATGTAAAAATGTCTTTGGAGCCTCATTTTAAAAATGTCATTGGAGCCTCACATACAACTTTCATCTTGCCAGTTACAATTTTTATTTTGGATGTTTTTTTCTGGCTTTTTGGGTCCTAAACTTTTGGGGCCATTTTGAGGCCCAAAATATTGTTTTTGGGCCCACAACAATAAAAATTTAAACTAATTTAGAGTGTGATGGCATAATTTGTAGTCCTCATATAGACCTTTCCAATGGACTATCGTGCACCTAAAACGAAGATTGTATGCAAAAGAAAACTTACCCCAACGGGGCCCATATGAATTTTGACACTTGATCTCCAGGGGTTATGTTTTTGGATGTCTAGGGTTTTGGAATTCATGTTTGATGTAAAAATGCCTTTGGAGACTCATTGTATTGATCTTCTTGTGAATGAGCATCATCTTCACGTCTCTTCTCATAGATAGGCTGCCACTATTCTAACAAGCTTGTTTTAGTCTGGATTTTATAGTTTAAGAATATTTCTCATTAATAAAAGCCACTTTCGACAATATCTTTGTTATTATTTACTATATCTCTATGTTAATAGTATATATCTGTGTTTTCATTTCATTCCACTCATAAATCCTGGTCATCAAAACTAGAAATGGAAAACAAAAATTTGACAAAAAAAATTAAAAATCAAAAGTATAAGAGAATTAAAATCAATCAAACAAAAGAAAACTTACAATTTCAAAACTAATTCCTATAGTTCCTCCCTAGGAATGGCACAAAAATGTTGGGATGCTCTAGTGGTATGGATTCTTCATCATTTTCTTATCAATCGAGGTAGTTAAAATTATGAGGCATAGGAACAATATGTGCAACTTGAAATTACCTAAAGACTTCTAATAAAAGTCCAACAATAAAGTGTCAGACTCAAAAACAAAGATTAATTCTTTGAATCAAAATTACTCACATTCAATTGTTAGTTGGTAGGGAATGAGATAAAAAATAAACACTTAGTTGTGTTTACCTCTAAGAACATTCTATTTTAGTCCACCAAGCTATGAGATTAGAAAAAGGGTACTCTTAAATGTGAGTTGAAAGGCCAACCAAAAGACAATTTATTCTATTCAATGTAGTAAATAAATGCACAAAATGAATTACGGACTTGGTTTAAACATTGAATATTTTATGTGACAATTGTTGGTATGGAACAACATATGAAACAACATTCAATTATCTTATTGTATTTAACATCAATATATGAAACAATTAAAAATCACCATACTCAGAGTAATAATATTGTATGTAAACTTTTTAGAAGGAAAATATTTAATTTACAAGAAATTATAGCACTATTAAAAATATAACTCTAGAAAAACTATTAAAAAGATACAACACATACTAGGGGGGCCTCCTAGAATATCTTGTTAGAAAAACTGAGAACATCTAAAAAATTTAACACATGAACTAACTAAGAACTTCATTGTATTGATCATCAATGCTTAATCAACAGTTACAATGTCTTGAATAATAGTCTCAACATTCTCCTTAACTTTAATATATCCCATGTCTCTAATTTTATACATTCCTCCAAGAATTCGAGCGCTTTTCACATGCACTATTTTTTACAAAACTAATTACAAAAATATCGATTAGATCTTCTTTTTAGCACATAGCACAAGTTCTCCTTGATCATGTGAGTTTGATACTTGATCTTTTGATTGGATGAACATTATTCCTTGCTACTTGGAATTGAGTTCCTAATTTTGTGAACAAACTTGCATATTTGTAGTTAATTTCGTGAATTGCATGTAATTGCCTGTTGAGTTTTACCATGCATTGACCATTGGCTGTTGAATTCTATGAGAATGGAAAAATAATTAATTTTCCATCTCATGATGTCGATGTAGTGCCTCCAAGTGGAAATTCTCCATTTGAGAAAGTGGAAGTATGCTAACCTTCTATTCATGTAATAACTCATAAAGCAGGGTTAATTCTTGTAATAGTTGAATTGTTGTCCATTTGTTACAAAAACATTTTTAATACTATTTACTAGAAAAACTAAGATTTTATTACAAAATCAAAACTTATTACCTCGTTGATTCTCATTATGCCATTAGTTAGGTGAAAGTAGGAAAAATTAGAGGCTTTTAAGATCAAAATGGAGATGAATGGGCCTGGTGAAAGGGTCAAAACTATAACCCAACATAGGCACTATGTGATGTTTCCCCACTTGAAATGTTTGATGATATTTTAGGAAAAATATATATGTGGAAATTACATGTTGTTTATCAGTCTATGCCTCATGGTGTCATTGTTAATTTGGGAAGCCAACTCTATAGGGTACCAGAGGTACTCTTGACTACTAAAGTTTCCTTGATCTCTCAGACTAGAAATTTTTTCATCTTCATGGTTTAGTTGGAAGGTGAGAAGAAGGTCACTCTGACTGACACTCACTAGACAACAAACTCATGTGTACATTATTGTAGAGCAATATAGAGATTTCGTCGCTTCACCTATGAGGGTGCCTCTTCACTGCCAAGTAAACCATTCAACTGAATTGATAGCTAGTGCTCCTTTACCTAATGACCTGATGTATACATACTCTACTCTGGATAATGAGAAAATAAAACATTAAATTCATGAGCTCATCCAAAAGAGCTACATTTGACAACAATCCCCACCTTGTGGGAGCCCAGTTGTATTGGTGCAAAAGAAGGATGGGACATGGAAACTATATATTGAATATAGAGCCCTAAACAAGATCATCATGTTAAGAATTAATACCTAATCTCCTGGATTGATGATCTTATTTATTATCTTAATGGTGACAATATATTTGGTAAGATTGATATGAATTTAGGATACCACCAATTCATTATTGAACAAAGTAATTTATGGAAGATCACCTTCAATTATAAATAAGGCCTTTTTGAGTGGTTGGTCATGCATTTTGGCTTGAATAATGATCCAATAAAATCATGAGGGTGATGGATGTCATATTCCATCTATTTGCAAAATATTTTTTGGATCGTATATTTCGATGACATCCTCATATTCTTTACGAGAACTTGAGAAGGACATTTGCATCACATTTAACAAATCCTAACCACTATGTAGAAACAAAAGTTATATGCCAATATGGAGAAATCCTCATTTGGCACGCATAGAATTAAGTATATAGGATACATCATGGATGAACATGGGGTGCATGTGGATGTACCCAAGATCCAAGTCATTCACTATTGGCCAGCCCTGATGACTCTAAAAAATCTCCACATCTTCTTGGGCCTTGCAAACTTCTACCGTAGGTTTGTGTTGGAGTCCTCTCATATCATTTGTACCTTAAGAGAAGTAACCAAGGGTGGAGCTAAAGCCAAGTTTTCCCAGTTTAATTCACAACAAAAAGCATTCGAGGATCTGAAATGCCACCTCTTATTGTCATTATTCCTCACTTTTCTATACATGCAATAGATACTTGAGATTGAGAAAGATGCCTCTAACTACGCTATCAATGTAGCCCTCATTTATCATGGACATCCAATGTCCCATCATAGTAAGACACTCTTTGATAATGGTTATAGGAATCCCACATATGATAAGGAGATTTACTCCATTATGTAGGTATGCTGACAGTGGAAGCATTATATTCTCAGAGAGGAAATGATCATCCAAAATAATCACAAGATTTTGGAATTCATGCAAAAAGAAGTAAAGTTACAGAATGGACGCCATCAGAAGTGGTCTAGGTACTTGCAACAATTCCACTTGAACATTAAGTAAAATAAGGGTAGCACAAACCATATTGTAGTATATGTCAACTGGCCCTCGGTTGTGGCAATAACCACAATTATTTAATCTTGTAGGTCAGATCCCTTTGGGTGGCCCCAATTGTACCACAAAACCTAGAATTCTATGTTATTTATCAAGCACTAGACACAGGTAAAAAAGTTCCATACTTTCACCTCCAAGATTCACTTTTGTGCTATGTAGGGCATCTTTGTGTTCCTTTCATCGAGCATGAAAATATAATTTGGGGGGAACATTAAAGTCTGATGGTAGGGCACATTAATATGGATAAGATAGTATAAGTACTATAAAATTATTTCTACTAGACAAAACTCTAATAGGAAATCAATATGTATATCACATTATTCACAACCTATGTCATTTCTAAAATTTTCATTATGAAGCAGGGGATATACACTCCTCTACCTACTCTAGAAAATACTTGGGAGTTATTCTCCATGTATTACATGTCTTTGTGGTTGCCGATCAGTTCTCTAAAATGGCCATTTTGGCACCATGTAAGAAGATCATCATAGGCTAAGCCAATGCTAAGATCTTCTTTGAGTGTGTTTGGGTTCATTTTGGGCTACCATAGATCATTATTTTAGATAGGGATAATAGGTTTCTTAGTTCCTTATACCGCATCTTATGGTATTTGATGGACACCAATCTCACCAAATAAACTTTATTCCACCCCCAAACACATGGAAAGTAGAAGTGGTCAATAGGATGATTGTGCATATCCTATGCATGTACAACTCCAAGGATCCATGTAAATGGGATGAGAGTATCCCATATCTTCAACATAGCTACAACAGAGCCCTTCATATATTTATTGGACATATCCTTTCCAGGTGTGCTTGGGGTTCTAGACATTGGCCCCCATTGATGTAGATTTTCCCATTTCATCTTCATAGGAATATTCCTCCCATGATTATACTGAGGTAGATAGATCATCCAAATTTTTTGAATGGATCCATCACACCCAACAATAGATTCATGATATCCTACATAAATCCAATGTTAAGTACAAGTAGTGACATGACCAGCATCGAGTTACACACAAGTTTTAGTTTGGTGATAATGTGTGGTTGCATTTGTAAAAGACACACCTAACAACCCCCTATATGAAGCTTAGACCACTTCAATATGGGTGTTACACCATCACGAAGGTTGTGGGTGGGAATGATTTTGAATTGAGTATTCCCCCTTTCATTGGTTTGCACCTAGTATTTAATGTGGAGCTACTTCAACCATATTTTCCACCCCTATTGGACACTTCAGAGGTGGTTGAGCATTTGGCCCCTATAGAATTCAATCTTGGTGAAATTGAGCAAGAAAAAAGTATTAGGTCATGGAAACCAAGAAAAAGGGAACCCACCAATAGAACATACAACTTTATTGGGTTGTCAAAGTAGGAAAACTTCTTCAACAAGGCAAGTGACTCACCAGGAGCCAAATTCAACAAACGTTTCCCCATCAATTGAGGGAAATTGAAGAAATGGGGGCATTTCTTCGTAATGGGGGAGGAATTATCCATGTGTAAATTGGTGGCCACCCACCTATTCCATTGAATAAAAAAGGTTCTCCATCTTGGTAGTTTTTTTTATCTACAACTTTTCAGGTCCTAAACTTTTGGGGACATTTTGAGGCCTTAAATGATTTTTTTTCTACAATTAGGGAGTTGGGGTGGTTGTGGCCTGCTCAGACCTACCAATAATTGTACTTCTCTATTAGATATTTACAATGAGATATTGTGCATCCAAAATTTTAGGTACATAAACTGCTAACTTCTCATGTAGGTAGAATAATATAATTCCATGTAATAAAGGAAAATACTAGTTAATAAGGCCTAAAGTCAATGTAAGAAGACCTAATAGAATCTTTTGCCTCTAGAAAGATCTTCCTATAGAAAATTCTTTAGAAGATAGAATTAGTATAAATAAGAGTAGAGGGTATGAGAGGGATTTTTCTTGAGAATTATTGTAATAGAACTCTTCTTTGTTGGAGGTTTCCCCCTTGAAGAGGCAAGTGAACATTGTTTCATATCAATAAAGGTATTATTTTGGTGTTATGGTTCCATATATTATGTTGGTTCGCTGGTATATTTATGTTATGTGTTGTTATTTCACTAGTTTTCACTGCAATATTCCTATTTTCAGCTATTATTATATATATGGTGCCTAACAAGTGGTATTAGAGAACACTCCTTGGCATGATTTGTGGGTTAATTTTTTTTTCCAGGGTAGAGACATGTTTTGGCATCTTTAAGATACAAAGATATGTCGTTCAATGCATATATCCATGGTCGGGGAAGCACACACATAGGAAATACAAGAGGTACTTAAGCTTACATTGTTGGACACCCTTGTAACCCCTATTGGTACCCCCTTCGAGTGGTAACGCATCATACAACACATGTATACATACTTGTGCTTCCACATACCTATGGTATATTGGGAGACCCCATATCTATCCTAAAACATCCATAGATCAATTGATCGACCTCTTGACTGCTATAGTTCCACCAAGAACAACAATGGGGAAGATACTCTCTAGTACCTAGGTAGTCGGGTAGTACGGATAAGGGCACAGTCTAGCCTCCTTAGCAACCTTTCCTCCTGCATTCGGGTTGTGAAAATTACTATACATTTATTTCATTTTTTGTGTTAATAAAGTGGTCATTTTGATACTCCAGTATTATTTAGATATGCATAAAACCCTAGCGAAGTAAAAAAATTAAAAAAATTAAAAAAAAAAGGAAAAAGAAAAGGAACCTACCAGTATCCTTATTTGAGACATATCTCATTAGATTGCCCTTTTTTCCTAGATCATTGACAGCTATCATTTTTAACTTTTTGTTACCTCTCGGACCCTTATTTAGGACCTATTTTGTTGGAATCCCATTTTCTCCTTGATCATTGTGACACCTACAATTTTAAACTTTTTTTTTACCTCCCCAGACCCTTATTTTAGACCTATCTTGTTGGATTCACATTTTCTCTTTGAAGGTTGTGATATCTATCATTTTTAACTTTTGTTTTACCTTCTCGCACCCTTATTTGACACCTATATCATTGCATTCCTATTTTCACATTGAACACACTCATATATATCGTTTTCAAATTTTTTTCCGTTGTCCCACTCCCCCTCTTCCATTCCCCTCCACCCATAGGCACCAATCGCAACCAATAATTCCTTCACCTGCAATATGAATCCAAACAACACAAGGTATACATCCATATAATGACCTCTCAAATTGCTTCCAATAATTCTCGCTCAGACACCTTCAAGGACAAAATTATAGGCGAATTGGCAGAGGTTAAGGGTGAATCGTCCTCCTTCACCCAGTGGTTGAAACATTCCCTTGGGTCTCCCTCCCATGAAAAACATTCGTATTCTAAAGATGATAAATTTTCCCATAATATGGCCCTTCATTCCAATTCCCTTCCTCATGACCCCCTCCTTCCCCTAGTTGAAGTGAAAAAATTTGACGAATGTGATCCCACTGGTTTGGTCACTCAAATGGAACATTATTTATCCTTGCATGGAATTACTGATGATCTATCCAAACTTCATTATGGTATCCTCTATTTGGATCCAGAAAGTTGGAAATGGTGGCAATGGCGTAGAAGTATACACCAGGGGTATGTTTCTTGGACTCAGTTTGTGGTAGTGCTATATGACTTCTTTGACACTGAAACTCACTATCTTGGTTGTTTGACCAATTTGAAGCAATATGTAACAGCGGAAGACTTTATAAGTACCTTTGAACAATCGATATTCAAAACCAAGGGCATTTCTGATGCCTTCCTCTGGGAATGTTTTATCAGTGGCCTCAAAGAGGAAATTCAAGCCTAGGTCCTCATGGCTCGCCCTCACACTTGGTTGGAAGCTAATAAACATGCTAAGGATTCCCAATAAATTGTCCCTTCTCAGAGCTGCAAACCTCCTTTAATCCTTGCACTCGACCTACTAACCCTTCCCCTCCTCCTAGTCCCCTCAAGATCTAGAAATTAACCCAGGCTGAAATGGAGGAATGCCAGCTCAAGGGAATTTGTTATAACTGTGATGACAAATATTTTCTAGGGCACAAGTGTAAGGAACAAAAGTTGTTTATGGCCATCTCTGAGGATGTTTTTTAAGAAGATCTCAAGATCCCTCCAATAGTAGAGTTACCCGAGCCAACTGATATTACTTCACCCACTGAACAACTAGAAGTAGAACCAGTCATTTCATTGAATTATCTCATTAGTTTCTCTGCTCCCCAAACCCTCCATATCATTGGCTACATTAATAATCAAAAGGTCATCATCTTAATTGATAGTGGAAGCACTCATAATTTTATTCATTGTCTTATTTCCCAAGAAACCCATTTCTATATACATGCAGTCAACAAATTTCAAATCGTGATTGCCAATGGTGGTTCCATGAAATGTGGGTAGCGTTGTGAAAATGTGTGTCTCCAAAATGGGCAGTACCACCTGAAATCGCATATGTTTTCTATTGACATGGGTGGTTGTGATATTGTGCTCGGTGCATAATGGTTACGCACTCTTGGTCCCATCCTCATGGATTTTAAGGAATTAACCATGGAATTCCAACAAGTGGGACAACAACATAAATTCCAAGGAATCAAAACACGTGGGACAACAATATAAATTCCAAGGAATCACAACATGATGTCGTGATATCACTAGTTCCCATCCGATGGAAAAGATCCTAAAAAAAGGTCATTCCGACATTATTTCCCAACTCCATTCTATTCAAGCAATTAAGACACTTGTGGTGCATCCTGACCTCCAATGTATCATCTCCAAACACCAAGTTGTTTTTTTGACTCCTCAAGGACTTCTTCCTTCTCCTCTTATGCATTATCATTCCATTCCTCTTATCCCCTACAGTATTCCTCCCAATGTTCTCCCTTTTCATCATCCCTTTTCCCAAAATAATGAAAATGAGAAGATTTTTCAAGAATTGCTAGTTGTAGGTGTTATCTTCCCTAGTACCAGCCCCTATTCTTCCCCTGTCATCATGGTACTCAAAAAATAAGGTACTTGGCATATGTATCAAGACTTCCCCGCCCTCAATAAACTCACCATCAAAGAAAAATTTCCCATTCTCTTCATTGATAATATCTTGGATGAATTAAGTGGTGCTTAGTATTTTACCAAACTTGATCTTCATTTTGACTACCACCAGATACATATTCAAGATGAAGACATTCCTAAGACTGCTTTTCGCACTCATGAGGGTCACTATAAATTCTTGGTCATTCCCTTTGGTATGTGTAATGCTCCCTCCACTTTCCAAAGTCTCATGAACCATGTTTTTTTTCCTTTTCTCCGTCATTTTGTCCTAGTTTTCTTTGATGGTATTCTCATCTATAGTAAAACTTGGGTAGACCATCTTACCCATGTGGATCAATTTATCAATTTATTCTCTCAGCACCAACATTTTCTCAATAAATCTAAATGTGCCTTTGGAGCTTTGGAAGTGGAGTACTTGGGTAATATTGTTGACAAGGATGGTGTAAGGGTGGATCCTAAGAAAATTGAATCTATGCAGGATTGGTCATGCCAAAAAATTCTCAAGAGATTGTGTGGTTTTCTAGGTTTAATAGGATATTATGGAAAGTTTGTTAATAATTATGGAAAAATTGCAATGCCTCTTACTTCTCTACTAAAAAAGAATACTTTCACTTGGACTACAACAATTTATCAATCATTTCAAGCATTGAAAGAATCCATGTGCACAACTCTTATCTTGGCATTTCCTGACTTCACAAAGACTTTTGTCCTCAAATGTGATGCCTTCAGGAAAGGGATTGGTGCAATACTCATGCAAAAGGGTAAACCATTGGCCTTCACTAAAAATAACTCTCAGAGATATATATTGGCCAATCAATCTATGAAAAGTAAATGTTGCCTATTATGCATGCTTTCGATCTATGGAGTCCTTATCTCTTTGGGAAACGCTTCCAAATTAAAATTGACCATTAGAGCCTCAAGTATTTCCTAGAACAGAGGATTTCATCCCAGGAGCAACAAAAATGGGTGACCAAGCTATTTGGATATGATTATTAGATCATTTATACTAAGGGGAAATAAAACATAGTGGTTGATGCTATTTCCATAAAATATGAAGAAGAAGGATAAATTTTTTCCCTCTCCTTCATTGTGCCAGATTGGCTTGATGTTGTCCGTCGGGAATGGATGCAAGATCCCAAAACCTCTCAACTGATCCAACAATTGCAAGATAATTCTCTAGTTTCTACAACATACTCTTGGCACAATGAAGATATTCACTACAAAGGTCATCTATATTTAATCCACGAGTTGCAACTTAAATCCATGATTCTTTTTTAGCTTCATGCTTCACCCATAGTAGGGAATTCCAGGTTTACCAAAACCTATGAACGAGTTAAATGTTCATTTTTCTGGGACGGTACGAAACAATATGCTCACACCTTTGTGGTTGAATTTTATGTCTATCAATGCAACAAGGGGGAAACTGTCAAATCTCTGGGCACACTGCAACCACTTCTGATTCCACTAGCTATTTGGAGGGACATTTCTATGGATTTCATTGTGTTCTTACCTAAATTTGGGAATAAGTCAATCATCATGGTGGTAGTTGATCATCATTCCAAATATTATCATTTTTGTGCTCTTCAACACCCATTCAAAAAATCCATAGTGGCTCATATTTTCATGGATCATATTTTCAAGCTTCATGGCATGCCTCATTCTATTGTATCTGATAGAGATCCTACTTTCACCAACAAATTTTGGCAATAACTATTTAGGCTCTAGGGAACACAATTACATCTGAGTATTTCTTATCACCCACACACAGATGGCCAAACTGAAGTTGTCAAAAAGTGTTTTGAAACATATTTGAGGTGTTTTGCATATGACCAGAAACATCAGTGGTCTCAGGAGTTACCCCTAGTTAAATAGTGGTATAACACATCTTACCATAGTGCTACCCACCTGACTCCTTTTGAAGAAGTATACATACAAAATCCTCGTTAGTTCTTTCCTACATACCAGGGGTTTCAAAGGTTTAGGAGGTTGAAAAAACTCTTATAGTCCATGATGATGTAGACCCCCCCATTTCTCTCCTTGGGACTGGGCAACCTCCCGGTCTAGGATCGATTGACTTCAGGAGTTGAAACAACTCACAGGTTCACACTAAACCTCTTATATTTTCGCCACAGGTCAAAGTCTTGATTTTCGGGTGTGAAATCCCCATTTCGGTAGTTTTGGATTACCCACATAGTCTTCCAAATGACCTTGGTAAACAACCATGGGCTTAAAACTTTGTTCCCCGCTCACTTCAGAACTTCGGGCTTTGGGTGTTCTTGGCACACCTGACTCCAAATCTGCCAAACTCCAGACTCGCAAACACACATGGACCAAATCTACAGTCCACAGTTCTCTCACAACCAACGAATAAGATTTACTTTGAGAATCTTACTTCAGGAGTTCCGAGTGCTCCATACACCTCTTTCCTTCGAAGTGTTCCATACCTGGAGTTACATATCAAGTGCCACATGCTCTTCTTGATCAACGATTGTGGTCTACATCAGGACTTTGGTATTCGGGAGTTTCAAACTCTCCAAATCCTTTTCTCCCCAAAGTAATTTTACCCAAAGTTACAGATCAAGCGCCACACGTCCTTCTCCAATGGAGGGTTCTGATGGATTTTCGCACTTCGAGACTTTTTTCCTTTGGAACTTCACTCCTTGTTTTCCCCCAAAGTTCTCTTCCTCCGAAGTGACTGAGATGATACCACGTGTCCACGAAATTGACGGTCAAGGTTTTAGCTTCTTACCTTTCGGAGCTTCGGATGACTTCTAGTCAACGGTTCCTCCTTTCCCTTGCTCGTTTCTCTGAAGTCCATGATCTATTGATGTGTGTCCTCCTCAGATCGATGGCCACGATTTACTTCGACAATTCATGATTCAGGAGTTTTGGCTTCAATACTCTCATTTTCCTCTGGAGTGATATTCTCCCAAAGTACATGGATCTCCATCGCATGTCCTTCTTGGGTCCAACGGTCCAGATCTACTCCATTCTCCATGACTTCAGGAAGTCCAGACTCTAATCCTCGCAAACCTTTAGGATTTCTTACCTCCCAGACTCTCCAATCTATTGCCACGTACCCTCCTCTGGATCTACGGTCTAGATGGACTTCAAATTCATAGCTTCGGGAGTTTTGAATCCATCACAAATGAAAAATGTTGAATACATGAATTATTAAGGAATATAGAGTTTAGCCTCCTTGCACCTTCTCAATATCTAATGGTTGTCAATGGCCCTGAATTCCTCCGAAGAGATCTTAACAATCAATCCTCTAACTTCCATAGATTTCTCCCTTCTATTGAATATTTGTCACTATATCTCTTGAGCTTGACTTTGATGCACTCCTTGTGATCATGGAATCTTTGACAAAGTTTGGACTTAGATATTTATTCAAAAGAAATCTTACTATGCATTCCTTGCACTTCA
>CBVK0102512207.1:0-10306 GCA_900067695.1 Picea abies
GCAGAATTCCTGGCACCGGACAATTCCAAAATCTAAGTGTATGCAATGTTTTTTTACGTTGTTACTAGGAACATTTTGCATCATTTTCACCATAGCAAATCAAGTAGGCTTTAGTGTTTTAGTAAGCAATACCCTTGTTCTTCATTTTCTTCTTGGAGAATTCAAGGGGGTAATTTTTTAATTTTGCAATTTCTGTAACACAGACTATGTACTTCGCCTGCTTATCTTCGCAATTTTTTAATATAATTTTTGCCCAGTTTTTGTTAAAAAAAAAAAACAATGATATAAAGAAACACTAAATGATATATTTATTTTAGTGATAATATAGAGAAAAAATATTTAAAGTAATCAAGTGCTTTCATTGGTTTCACTGAGTAGCTAATGTACATATCAATTTATATAGTCAACATATAATTATAATCATATTAATTTATTAGTATAGTATTATTTAGGAGGATCAAGTCAATATCTTCTTTAGTTTTTTATGAAAGGGCTAGGAAAATTGCAAGTTCTAAGCAAGCAATGAAGTAGTTGCATTGGTTTCAGTGATGACCTAATGAAAAACAATAAAGTGTCTTGATTTTAGTGATGATATAGTAAAAATTAATATTATTTATGATATAGTGAAAATTCATTTAGAGGAATAAAGTAGTTGCATTGATTTCAACCATAACCTAATGAAAAAAAATAAGGCACTTTAATTTTATTGATGATAGAATGAAAAATCATTTAGAGGAATCAACTAGTTGAAATGATTTGAATAATAAAAAATATTATGGTACATTGATTTGAGTTATAGTACAATGAAAAATGATTCACTATAGTAATAAAAACTAGCTTGCTTTGAAACTTATATTTCAACTTTAAGACAAATTTACTCAAAGTAGTGTATACTTTTGATTATTATTGTAACATACCCCTTATTCCATTAATTTTTTTTTTCTAAGGTAATAAAACTTTTAACACCATCATCTTCGTCAACTTGCATTCGTCTCCTTATTTCATGATTTGTTTTAGGGCACCAAAACAATTTAAACAATTCTAACTTAAGGCATCAGATGTAGACTCTCATTGTATTTCACTCCATTACCATATCTTAATTTAAAAGGGACTTAGCATGACTTTAATTTCATGTCTCAATATATGTTAGAGGGAACCTCAATTGCTTTATCTACATCAAGTTATATAATAGCCTTTTATCTTGCTCACTTATGATATATATTTTTTATCCTGAATTAGTGAGTGTCTGAGATGAACAATGCATAACCTTAGGTCCTCTAAAAATTCCATTCCTTATATCCAATTCCACTATATTAAACAATGTGGAAACTTCATACTTCAAGTCGAATATGGCTAGGATGTCGACCCATGATCCTAGATGGTGAAATTTAAACAACGTGGAAAATTGAGTTTAATAAAGGAGAGAAAGTCTAGCTGAGTTAGAAAAGACTGATGGAAGGTAAATTTACCCTGCCCTTATCCTTTCTCAGACAGCCTGTGGCACATGGTCTTAACCAACAATCTTTTTCCACATTCTTGTATTCGCATTGTTGTCTGAACGATGAAGAAGGAAGATAATTCGTATATCAGGTAGAGTTACTGAGCGTTGGGATCGAGGTTTCCTCGAGCCTCGAGACAGAGGAGACATTGGTCGCCTTCCACTGTTTTGGAAGCTTATTTGTGAGGTTTAGTTTCATCTTTGTGTTTTCTGCTGTTACAAGAGCCCCCTTTCGACGTCTTCCCTGGAGTGAAAGTTCGGCCTCCAACTTTAGATCCAAGGTGTAGGGTTCTATTCTGTTTTCTTATCTCCAGGTAAACAATATTATGTAAGAATGGTTAAGAAAGAGGGTTGTTTGGTGTCTGACCTAGAATCTGGGTTTACTCATTATTTGCATCTCTTTTCTTTTTATATATATTTATGCATCTGAGTGAGTGGATAATATCTGCATAATTTCTACAATTGGGTGAGTAGGGCATCTCTGATTTTGTTCATTTTTCTTTTTTTTTAAAAGATAGTCCGTCTTCTACAAAGGTAATGAAAGATACTGTGAGATTAGGGAATTAATCTTTGTTTTCGAAAGGGATTGAGATGTAAATTCTGCAACGGTTATTTGTTAAAAATATTTATTAAGTTTATTTCCTCTTCATAACTTTTTTGTATTTTTGAATGCATCCGTTAACATTTCCCTAATCATACTAGCACAGCAGCAAAATAGCTGCTGGTGAACATCGAAAGGCCGAGAAAATGAAATGAATCTTTAAAAGAATATATTAAATTTTATTATCTATTAACCAATAAACTGTTGGGCTTCATTTATCTGGTGTTAATATTTTAATTTCTGTTTCCATAGAAAACTTATTAAGCACTAAAACCCTATTAAATCTGCCCATTGTCAATAGGTATACGCCTTTCGGCGTAATTAAGAAATTACTGTAACACTATATGATTGCCACGTTTAAATGATTAAATTTTGGATTTAACACTGTAAACTCTCATTTTCTGGTTGTGCATTTCATTTTCTGTCTGTGCTAACTATAAACACTCATTTTCTAGTTGTGTGTTTCATTTTCTGGTTGTACGCTTCATTTTCATTTTCTGACTGTGCATTTCATTTTCTGTCCACGCCTTTCAACGTGGCCGTGCTAGTCTAACTTCCATTTAACTTGCATTGGACTACGACTTCATCCCTATGTATAGACCTCTCAATAATTCGATCTCTTTCTAGTTAAGTTTAACTCTAATCTTGAAACGAATAAGTATTTAAGGGTGATAAGCACCTTTAAAATTTTCTATGATTTGGTGTAGAATTACTTATGTGTATGCGAAGTTTATCATCTTTAGTTTCAATTATTTTTACTCATACAGAACTTGGAAAAGACTTCTATGGAGATTAGGTTATCTACCAGTTCATTAATGTACAAGGATTGTTTTAGGAAAACGTTTACATTAAGATACTTACTCTTCATTACATATTTTTCATACAGCCTCTCCTCTTAGTAAATCGCCCATTTACACTTCGATATTTCCTTGTTCCGGGCATACCCAGCCGTGACTCACATGAAGTTTAATGTGATACGCACACACTATATATATATCCTGTATAAACTAAGAGTATTCAGACATGCATTGTTTAGTTTAATACGATGTACACCATATACATACATATGCTTCGATTATGTACAATGCAAAGAATGTTATCACACATTTGAATATTTGTGCGTTACTTTCATTTAAACTGGTCTTTGGATTTTCTAGAAGAAAACCACATAGATCAATGTTTTAATGATGGGTTCTTTTATTTGTGAGGAAACCCATCATAAGTAAATGGAATTTCCACCATCTCTACTTTTCCTTGGCTTCCTCGGCTTTTACGCCAGAATGGATACAAGTTAAAATATTTATCCCTTTACTAATAACCCTTTTCATTCTTTATTATTATCTGGGTACTTACTTATGATTAATCAATAATATGGGTTTTTTTAAGACAAAAGGAATACACACTCTTTCAACAACGATATGCCTAGGATGAGGTAAGGTCCGTTAAAAGTAAATAGGTAAATCTCAATATTACTCTTCATGACTTGCGCATGTTAACTAATTATTTTCTTTGATTGATTTCTTACAGGTAACAGAAAGAAATCCATGCTATGGAATTCCAAGAAACAGATCAAGGTACTCGGGTTCCTATGCGGACAATAAATTTCTAGTCTTTGTTAAAGAAGATGTTGGTTTTTATCTTGTAATTTTTTCTTACAATATCTTCCTTTAAAGGAACATTTCAGTTAAATATGTTGAACCTTGATTCTATGCTGAAATGGTGGATCTAAACTTCCATGCATCGATACTATAAATATGCTATTGGAAATTTTCATAACTTCTTTGTTCGCTCTTATCAATTGACTATACTATAGTTTCCTGTTGTTTTTATGATATTTATTTATTTCAATATAAATTGGAATTCCAGAATTCCCAAATTTAATATATATGGAGTGTCCACAAAATATCATAAATGTATACATAACCAGAAACGCTAATTTTATTTGCTAAGGTATCATTCGTGTAGATTCCAATTCTGGAATACAAAAAGCTTGACAACTCTGAAATGTATATAAAATGTAGAAAAATACCACTTTAGAATTTTGCAATACACGATTTATGAACTCATCTAAATTTCTAATAAATCAAGAAATTTTACTCTGTTCTTCTACATTTTTTCCTCAGATGACAAGCTTTATCAAAGATATATGAATATATACATGTATACACAATATTCAAACTTTAATTAGGTGAAAAATTCATATCTAAAGTTATTTATCACCGACTAACATATTCATATTCATTAATGAACAAATGATACATATCTGAACCAAAACTAGCAGGAAACAAATGGAACAACCACGTTTCACCCAACCATAGATATAGAACAACAAAAATTACTTGTCCTCGTCACCCAATGTACATCCACTCCTTAGCCAATGTACCTCTATACAACTCAGAAAAATCATTTTTCCTAACACAATGAGTACTCACACAACAAATATATCATTTTCCTAACACAGTGTGTGTTCACAGAACAAATATTCCTTAGCACAACATACTAAGCAACGTCTTGCCTCCCACATATGTTGTATTTAAATCAACTATAATTTAAATCACACATGTTTCCTACTCATGAAGTCATAGTTAGTTATTTTTAACCTGGTTAGTCCATTTGTTTTCTGCATTAAATAAATTAAAAATTTATTTCTCTTACATCTTCCCATCAAAAGAGGACATTTGGCAAGTCAAACTCTTGCTCAATAATAAAAAAATGCAACATTTAAATGTCTTAATAACACTAAGTACAAATTTCAATAAATGGAAATTATGAAAAAAAATAAAATGTTTAATTCTTTAGGATAATACATCCTCTCCCCCTTAAGTATAACACAGTACTCAATGTTAGTCTTTCCCTCCATTAGTCGATAAAGATCAACACAAATTTATTCAAATACTCGTGTTGATTAAACACATAAAAATTGTTGGTGCATTAGTAAGTCCAAATCAGATTACTACAAACTTGTGATGTCCATAGTGTGTCCTAAAAGATGTTTCATTTACGTATTCATCTTTCATTCTGATTTGATGATAACCAGAACTTAAATCCAGTTTAGAGAATATTTTTGTTCCTGTAAATCAATATTCGTGGAGGAAAGGTAGAAGCACTTAGTACACATCTTCTTCTCACAACAAATAGGTAAAATGGAACAAAATAATTACAAGAATTTCAGTATTCTATACAAGAATTTCAGTATTCTATTTTTTCCTCAGCATAAGGATTTGTTTCAAAAAATAGTCACGGAGGACAATTCCACAAGATCATATCTTATTCTACCTTATGAATATGTTTTAAAGCAATTTGTAGTTTTTTTTTACTTTATGTAGCTACAAAAACTTGTAGCAGTCTGTAGCTATAGAAACCTTCATTACACTATTTCTAGAGGAATTTTTTCCACATCATTTCCAAACAAAAGAAAAAGAATTAGGAAAATCCAAAATATGGACTTTTTGCAGAATATGTTAAATTGAGTAACGCGCGAGTGAAATTTTGAGAAAATCCATGATAAAGGATGCACGATCATGTTTTAAAGCTTGCTCAACATAACACCATATTCTTCAAGAACAACATTACTTTCTTCATCAACATCAACTTCAAGACTTTTTCTTCCTAAAGATTGAATATTCACTAGGAATAAACCTCAGTACTAGAGAATTATTTTATTGCATCAAAATCAACAGAGCAACAACGTACATTCCACTCATTCTTTAGTTCAGTTCCAAAAGTCACAAATTCTTGGGCTATAGGTAAATTACAAAGGTAATGGTTTCTTAAATCATTTGTTGCAAATCGATTTATGGGTTATACTTAAGATAGATAATATCTCAAGCCAAAAATCATGTATTCCCTATTTTTTCTAATACTACCATTATTTTTCCAAATACAATGATCTTACTCTATTCTCCTAAAGTCTATTCCACCCTCTTTCTCGAATTCAATGCTAATCGTGTCTTTTGAGTACCTTAACCATGAAAAATGCTCATACATTAAAACGCTTTACACAATAATTATAATATGCATGGTGAAATTATATTTCTCCATGCATAAAACAATAGAGTGATTTAAAAAAAATGCCATATCTTCACTGTTGTTTTCCCATTTTCCTTGTGACAATAGTAGTGTTAAGGATAAAAATTTGAGTTGATAGAAAAAGGCCCTACTCTAGAGCCATTATGTCAAGTCATGCTAAGAATATGAGATCTTGATCAATTAATTTTTATGAAAATATTTTTGGAATGGATCTATTGAGGAAAAGAAACAATCTTGATTACAAGTATAAAATAACTATGATGGGATATGGACCAGAAGACAAAGACACCATTTTGGAGCTAATTTACAGTTATGGAGTGAAAGATTATGAAAAAGGAAATTCTTATGCTCATATTGAAATAAGTACATATGATGTTTATAAGATGGTAGAATTAGTTCAACGAGATGGGGAAAAATAACTCATAAACCTAGACCATTGCTTGGAATCAACACAAAAATTAAAGTTTGCCTTGATTTCAATGGATGGAAGCAACTTCTTTTTTACAATGGAGATTTTCTGAAGGATATGGAGTAAAGAATGAAAGATTCTTTAGAATCTAAACATCAAATTATGTGAGGACTAAAGGAAATATGGCACACGAAGATGCCATAGTTAGTGAGGAAAGTCTTCAAGAGTTGTTGAAAAAGGATAAATGCAGGCTACTACATGTTGTCTAACAATTTATTTTACCTGGAATTACCTAATTTTATTGAGTTCTTGGTTTTCCATACAATTGTATATTTTACACTAAATGCTTGGGAATGAAGCTTCTTCGAGAGAAAAGACATTCTTGCCTTTCTAGGATTTGGTCTTGTGGTGACTAATTTTGTGGTGAAGTTTATGTACAATTATGGAGTACATTCATACACTTTGGGGACTAGGTGACTAATTTTGTGGTGAAGTTTATGTACAATTATGGAGTACATTCATACACTTTGGGGACTAGTTTCGTTGGCTTTTGTATTGTAGTTGAGGATGTCTATAAAGTAGTTGATATTATTAAAAGATAAGAACAATGAATTGAATATTAATGAATGCAAATTCAAAATCTAGGAACTACGAGGAAGAGAAGAGGTTGTAAAGAGAGAAATATTGAGGCCATTATGCAGGGGTATGATGAAGAGTTTAGTTGTAGAAAAACATGACAACAATGATCAAAATTGAAGAATTTGACAAGGAGAAACCAAACAATGTGAAGAGAAGAACTTCAAATAAAAATCTTAATATGAATGCATGGAACCTGTTCAAAGATATTGTGGATCCATGAAAAACTGGGGAAACAACTAATGTTATGTTTGGATTGGTTGTTGAAAAATGAACACCTTCTACAATTATGCATTTCAAATGCCATGGTGTTTGTACATCAGGAAATGGAAAATCTGCAAATTTGTAGAATATTTGTTGAGAAAAAGGGCATAGAATCCCTATGAGGTTCTTGATTCTTCCAAGTATTCTACTCTCTTCAAAAGGGATGTATTTGCAAGGCATTCACCCAAGAAAATTTGACTATCTTTGCATGAGTATTTTATGCTCATCTGAAAGAACATCTCAATATTACCTTAAATCTGTTGGACCCTGTTGTGGGGAGTGACTTATTAGTTGCATAAAATGTATTGAACTAGAATGTAACGGCCCCTCCATGATGACAACAAAATGACGTACAATAGGTCAATTTTCTTTTACTTTTAAAGCTGTGTTAGGGAAATTCAAACATCATAATAAATGGTCAACATCGTCGACACATCAATCACATAAATTAATGGAACAAAAATAAAGCCTTAATACCCAATACGACACATGTCTGACATGTCGTCTCCATGAATCATGACATGCACATCAATGTATTAACATAATAATTACAACAACCCAACATCAATGCATTCTACCAATAATAACGACACAATACAATAGAAATCTTAAACCTTCAACACATCTCATAAGGGCCATCAATCCACCAATTCTTATTCACACTTAAACATGGTGCTCGGGTAACCATCATCGTTATCAATCATACATCAACATTAAATATTCGCTTCCCACGAGAGTACTAAATTCTGAACATTCTCAAGTCAACCTAAGCAATGGCACGAGATTGAACTTCAATTAAATTCATCGTGTGAGCAAATCAATCGCATAAATTCAATACCATTATCATTAATTTTGAGGTGCAAGAAAGAATGGCGAAGCAATCACGCGCCACTAAATTAAGGCGTGTACGTAGATATTATTACTTAACCAATCATGTATCATTATAAAAATCTAGATGCAAGTGAGTTAAGAACTTAATCAATCATCATTCATATAAAGACACAAGATAAGCCGCAATGTAATCAACAATGTCTTAATTTCAAGGTGCAAAGCATTTAATTGCTAGCATTTACACAACAATATCATTACGATGTGCAAGAAGAGACTATACCCATGATCATCCATCAACACCAATAATTAATGCGCCCGTGAATCATCTTCTAAAATTATAATCCTTCAACATATAATAATCAATGTGTGCGAGCATTACACTCAATTAATCCATCATTTATCCCACAACAATTCAAGATGCAAGATTTTTCAAGTTATTAACCCAAGGCAAAATAAAATACAATTATTAAAACCCATCATTATCAATTTTAAATTCAATGCGCATGACTAAGAAAAATCACAACCGATCATCTATCAATAATTAGTCCTTGCACAATGTTAAATTATTTACAAGGCCAACCACATATCGCATTAATCATGGGCAAATTTATTCAACTTTAATTTAAATTCAGGGTGTAAGATCAACATCTCTTTAATGCAAGGTGCAAGGTGAACATCAAGTTTTAACTACGCGGTGCAAGAAATCCAATTTTTATTTCAATCCAATAACATCGATATTCAATGGTACAACAAAACATAATAACTAAACCATCATACATTAGCAAATTTTAAAGGTGCACGTAGTAAGTATACATTATATTCACTTTCATTTCATGCAAGGAGTCTAGTGGCTTAATCAGTCTCACATAAAATTAAGGCGCAAGGGTGAACAATTCTGAATCAAGCACACACCCATATCATGGTGAACGCAAGAGTAAAATTTACTTATACACGGCGCAAGGACATTCTCCAATCTACCTGCAAGGCGCAATAATTCTAAACACAACCAGTCAACATCTATAATCAAGGCGCCCTAGAAAACTATAATTTATCCATTGTACACTCATACAATTATTGAAGCGACAAGGATTGTTGATTCATCATTAAATCATCTGAAGAACTTCATTAAAAACTAATGAATCACACCTAATCATCCACTCATTAATTTATTTTTAAGAGCTCGTTATACTACTAGAATCACACCTACAAGCTTTTACACAGGTTCTAACTAGCACTCAAGAGTCTAAGGGATGAAGATCGAGGAAACCTAACAAGGGGTGACTACAACTCCCAAGGGATGAATAGTTTAAGACAATCAACATAATACCAGGTAAAGGGAGGATGGACGAATAAAATCTGGAATCCATTCTAGATCCAAAAATTGAACATCATAAGAACACCATTAAAGAAGAGCATAAGGAAAAAAGACTAACGATGTAAGAGGAGTAAGAAACATTAAACAAAAGAGCATATAAGACCCCATTATTTAAGGATAAATACTCGAAGTTAAAACGATAAAGATAATTTCTTCCCCAATCATAAACTAGCATAGCTGCAAAGTGGCTGGCGGTTGGTGAACGTTGAAACACACATAAAATACGGCAGTTCCACTTTTATCATGTCACATTTAAAAGGAAGAGTAATGAACACATTGCTGGAAATATTTAGGGTTTTAAGCTTTATGAACCGGACGATAGAATCGGGAAGAGATTTGAGGCAATTGGAAGAAACGTCCAGACTTCTTAGATTCACCAACCAAGTCGTGCATTCGGGCAAGCACTACAACGGACACAACCAACAGAATAATTAATAACTCTGCTTCAGAGAAGTACCATAAATAATTCAATGAACTGAAACTTGTCACATGCCAACAAATGCCCATGACAACTGAAACTTGTCCAAATATGATACCTATTATCATCACGCCTGCCACAATTTAAACCTGTTTAAATATGATACATGTTATCCACATCCAACGATTCACATCTAACTCTTTACAGTAATTTCTTAATATGATTAGGTAAATGTGAAAAAGTAA
>CBVK0102512223.1:0-12449 GCA_900067695.1 Picea abies
GAACTTTTACTAGTATAAAGCCTACTTTTAAAAACATGTCAAAACCCTTACCTTTTCATTTTCCTTTTGCCAGATCCATTAGCCCATACAACTTGATAAGAGTTGTCCACGAGATGCATTTCCATCACCAAGACTTGCATGAATCATAAAATACAAATTTTTTATGAGTAAATAATTAATAAGCAAATAAACATGCATTTAGTTATGTAAAATACTCTAGAAAAAAATTTAGTTGTCGCATACCTTAATGAGCTTCTCTTTGTTTCAAGAATAAGTTATTCTCTACTGAACAGGGCCAACCATGTGAAGGGGGAAGCTCATATGGCCCCTCCCCCCCTCACATCGCTCTCAATTCTCCATACCTAACAAATGATTTTCTTTATATAGAAAACATATAGACATTCATGCATAACTAGGATAGTCATCAAAACATATGAAAATATAAACATCGATAAAGATCCAAATACAAGTCATGAATTTATACATCTAATTTTTCTTTGATTTAGGTTTTCTACATTCATAAAATTGACAATTGGGGTATCATAATCATACAAGGACATTGTATTTTGTGTTCCATGTCCTTCTATTGTTTGTATGTGCTCATGTACCATACTTCTGGTACGTCGCTGAGAAGGGTTAGCTGGCATCTGTTTAGGGTCGTGAACTGGAACAACGAAAATGATCATATTGATATGTTGAAATATAATTGAAATAACTAATTCATTATTTTGATTAACATTACACTATTTCTCTTTAACTGTCTCTGCAGTTGGGACAATTGGTGCGTTAATTTTCTGTCCACTTGGTTGCTCTTGCATTTCAACCTCCTACGATACACACTTTTCAATTTTGAGAAGATAATATATAAGTATAAGTCAAGAAATAAATATCTACAATCACAGTAAATATTTCTAATTCTGAAGCATATATATTGGAATGGGTACTCTTCTCTACACTATCACTAGACATGTGCACACTTGTATGACACGGTGTTTGCTGAATACCACTGGATTCACTATTGCGGTAGCACTATTTCTTGAAAACAAACATAAATACTTAGTTAAGGGTGATATAATAAAATATGAATAGACTTTACAAGCATGCTACTGCGGTTTCCTTATTCATTTGATTTACCTGCATCATTGTGGAGATAGGAGTCTGGCCCAATATTTTTCTATATTCAATCACACTTTTAAAACCATGCTTGTAACCAAGATTTAGGTCCTCCTCGATGGCAGTTGTGTCGAACATATTTAACTGCAATGCATAACACCATTAAAAATACCAATAACAAAAACATATATCTGTTCTCTACTGTTAAATAAATATTAACCACAGTTAATCATTTAAATCTTACTATTCGGGCTTTTAGTTTTCCATAGCCACCGTGGCCTAGTTTATGATGGCCGTGTTTTTCCACTCTGGCCTTCATTTCTTTGGAGGTGTTTGGTAGCCTACATATGGAATTTTTGAAAAACATTAGATATCAGAATTGTTACTTTAAACAGGAAAGAAAAACATAAATGCTCATATTTCACTGATAATATGGAATGTGTTGTACCTTGCTTGACCAACTCATGGTTGTCGTCCTTATTTTTTAAATAAGTTCTCCTTTGCATCCTCTACTAGTGCCTTCCACTCTTTCTCGAGAACCATGGGAGGGCACTCGTTCTTGAGGTCTATTTGCAATTTCTCCCTATACCGGGCCCTGGTATATTTTAAATTCTCGTCGGCTAACTTTGTAACCACTTTCTTGTTGAAAGTGTTGTCGAATTGTAAGTTTACCATGTGATCTATTAAATCATCTTTCTTTTTGCTATCTTGGCCATTCCACCATGTGCGAATTGTGGGGCCAAACAACTCCAATGCTTTTTCATTTAAGTTTCTATAGAAAACATTGTTTCCTGCAGAAACGGGTTATCCATTAATTTATAATAATCTCAACAAATGTCCATTTCAATTTCATGAAAAAAATGAATCAATTAATTAACAATTACCTGCAATCTTCTGAATCTTGATCGGAACACATGCGTCCTCCACCAGAAAGGTGTCATATAGTGATCTGGTGCTTTTAATTTGTTCTACTCCATGCAAAATAGTATCCTGTTCATCTACAGTATGTTCCTCTCTGGAGTCATGTGGAGTCCCAGGCTCCGAATCATCATGCTCTAGTGTGTCATGCCGGTCAAAATCATTTCTCTCATCAATGGATTCGAGGGGAACCTCAGGAGGCTCAAAAAGCCTCACTTGCACTTTTCTATGTCGACAGGTTCGACAGGTTCCCCATGCACGGGGTTTAAAAACTCCTACAAATGGAAAAGTTTACTTTATTAGATCATATACAAAATATAAAACAAAAAAATGGATATGAAATTGTCATAGCTGATAAAAATATGTGAAGATGCCACTTACCCCAAAATTAGTTATTTTATTTTGTAGCTCTACAATTCTTGCCTTGTCCTCTTGTGTCAGGGGTCTTTTGCTAAGTAAACCTAGATATTCTATGTTAGCCTGCTTCAAGGTCTTCGTTACAGTGGTCATTGGGTTAGTCGAATAAAATGTTTCGTCCTCATCAATATCCTCTGTGGGAGCCTTCCCATGTTGACCATGCCACAATACATTGATGAATAAAATTAATGAGATGAACTTTAACAATTGAGAAATTTAGTTGTTGTATTCATAATTTGTTTCTGTATTTAACATTTACCTGGTGAGGCACTGCAGGTGCCTTTCCATAGTCACCTTGGACAAATGTAGCGGGTGATTTTCAGACACGGTCACCCTGGACAAATGTTGACACAATAAATCAATCAACCAAAGTTATGAAATTCACCTGTAACATTAAAAAAATGAAATATTGTAGTAATATCAGAAAAACAATAACAAAATTTCAAAAATTTAGTTGTTGTAATCATAAGTTGTTATTGTGTTGAACATTTACCTGGTGAGGCATTGCAGGTGCCTTTCCACGGTCACCCTGGACAGATGTAGCAGGTGATTTTCAGACACAGTCACCCTCGACAGAAGTTGACACAAAAAATCAATCAACAAAAGTTATGAAATTCACCTGTAACATTTAAAAAATGAAATATTGGAGTAATATCAGAAAAAAAATAATGAAATTTCAGAAATTTAGTTGTTGTAGTCATAAGTTGTTACTGTATTTAACATTTACCTGCTGAGGAACAGTGGGTGCCTGTCCATGGTCACCTTGGACAGATGTAGCGGGTTATTTTCTACAACGATCACTTTGGATAGATGTTGACACAATAAATCAATCAATAAAAGTTATGAAATTCACCTATAACATTAAGAAAATGAAATATTGCAGTAATATCAGAAAAAAAAATAATGAAATTTTAGAAATTTAGTTGTTGTAGTCATAAGTTGTTACTGTATTTAACATTTACCTACTAAGGCACAGTGGGTTCCTGTCCACGGTCACCCTGGACAGATGTAGTGGGTGATTTTCTGCCATGGTCACCTTGGACAGATGTTGACACAATAAATCAATCAATAAAAGTTATAAAATTCACCTGTAACATTAAGAAAATGAAATAATGCAGTAATATTAGAAAAACAATAATGAAATTTATGAAATTTAGTTGTTGTAGTCATAAGTTTTTACTGTATTTAACATTTACCTGCTGAGGCAAAGTGGGTGACTTTCCACGGTCACCCTAGATAGATGTTGACACAATAAATTAATCAACAAGAGTTATGAAAGTAAATGTTAAAAATTTATCCAGTAAAAATTTGAAGTATTGCAGCGATAAATTTTAACAATGATTGATCAAAGGTAGAATTGAATGGTATGTAAGATATTTATCCCCATTGTCACACCCCCTCCATCTATTCGATTTAAGTTGTAATCGATCAAAAACTCTTCACTTTGAACTATTGTTTTTGTTGCACATACAAATATACGATTTCCTTCACATGCCTCAAATATGCAATTTGGTTTCTTAGTTGTTACCACTGGTCGTGTACTATTTATAAAGCCTGCAATGTTTCCAGTAGCTTTTGGCCTTCTATCAATATACATAGTTTCCCCTTTATTTTGATTGTTATCTAGTAGTTGTATATAATTTGCAATAACTCCGTATCCCCACATACTTTGCGTATATCAGACCAACATCAACTAGTGATTGTATTTGTATAATGGTCCGACATACTCCATCAATTCAGTTATAGTGCCATAGCCGACCTTTATGCCATCCATGGAAAATAACCCCAATCGATATAAGGACGAAGGAGCAATGCGATACATCCTCCCACTGATGAATAAATCTGTGTCCACTTCAGGTAGCTCCTTAGGTGACCATCGTTGCACTAGATGTTTATAGCTTAAGGGAAACTCAATGTCACCTATGCTCTCATCATCATAATTACACGACCCTTCGTTGGCAATAAAAAATTGCATGCGGGTACAAAATCTTTTCCTTACCTTTTCCAACCTAGTTGATCTAGAACGGGTAGATCTAGTACAACAAGTCTCACTTTCAACCTCTCTTAGTATATCTTGATCATCACTCAAGGAAGATAGATCTGACAGATACCTATTTGGTGGTACCTACACTCGTTAAAATAAGAAGATAAGTTATCGTGCCAATATATGTTTTTGGTACCAACACAGTTGCATACAGTTGAAATTTCCACACTTATCCATCATATAGTTGCATATAGTTGCATAAGTCACATATAGTTGCATAGTTGCATAAGTTTCATATAGTTGCATATAGTTGCATAGTTTCATAAGTTGCATTGTTCCAGAAAGTTGCATGTTGCATAAAGTTGCGTAAGTTCCATAAAGTTTCTTAAGTTGCATAAGTTGCATGTTGCATAGTTGCATATAGTTGCATAGTTGGATATAGTTGCATATTTGCATATAGTTGCATACAAAATTGTTGCAATATAGTTGCATAAGTTTCATTTACTTGCACACGGTTAAGAACATGTGTTTCTTCCTAAGAGGTCACACATTCAAATCCAAAGGGGAATAGGGTATGTATACCTCTATACACTTTAGTGGTGAAATTTGAACAATCAATGAGGAACAATAATTGGGTTGCAATTCTAAAGGATTGTCTCAACTATTGTGGAAATTCTAAGCATGGTTTCTCTCCAACCATCCTTTTTTCATCCACATTTTCAAAACCATCATTTTAGCTCCGAGAAGCTCCATGGTAAGTGTTTTGGGATTGGTATATGGAAAGGTGATGTGATAGAAATATTAATCTTGAGCATCCAAGTATTGTCTCATGTCTCATCTATGCTTATTGGCATTGTTCCTTATCACTAAATACATTGATCAAATTTTGAAGTAAGATGAGTTATTTGATGACATTTTATGTATAAGTGTATGAGGCGACCTTTACCATAAAACAATAGTTTATTGTTAGATGATTTTTGAATGCATCAATTATGTAGAGTAAATTGATTTGATGGGGAGATAACACTATTAGTACCACCCACCAACTACCAAGTTCATGAATAAATAATACATTATACCACTTTGAAATTCAAATGACTTTTCCTCTTGAGTTTTGAACTTGACTCCTAAGAATTGAATAATAACAGGTTGTTAGAATGATTACCCTTGTTTGCAAAGATGTGGAATGATCCTTGCTTCCAAATTGACAGGGAAATAATTGAATTCCATTCTATGAAGTGTTGAAGGGGTCTTGAAGGGAAGGTCTTGAAGGGAAATCGAATCTTCAAATTTGATCACTAGAAATTAGTGCTAAGGCTTGTGTTGATCTTTAATATAAGTTGTTGAAATTAATGATCCCTAACCAATCTCCAAAATTTCATATGTTTATTAGATCTTTTGTGGAAAAACTTGCATAAATATTGAAAGTATGAGGTGATTAACTTGTCATTAACAATGTGGGATGATCTAGAATTAAGGGCTTTTCCTCAAAATTGAAACATCTCAGGGATTAGTAAATCTATGCATGTCTATCCTCATACTCTACAATACTTCTCAATCCATCTAAATATGTACCTTTGTCATTACATTAGTGATCAAATATCTTGTTTCAGAAAACTCAAGATAAAATTTATGCTTCTCCAATTGCTCACAAACATAATGGTACTGCACTTAAATGCTCTTTATTCTTGCATGAAACCTAGTATTCTTAGCCATTTAAATGAAACTTTGGTGATCACATCTTAAAATTGTAGGATTCGGTTTCTCTAACCTAACATATTTTTGTAATTTTCTTAGACGTATCAATTCCTTGCTTGCATGATTTGCTACTACATGTTATGCTTTAGCACTTGATAAGGAAATGGTGGATTACTTCTTCTCCATGAGACAATTCCACCAGCCTACTTGAATCAATATCTAGATGTTGATTTGAACTCAACAACATCTTCTTCCCAATCCGCATCACAATATCCAAACAATTGCATTGCATCTAACATTCTCTCACAGATGTTGATGCCCATGTTCCTTTGAGAAATGTGAAAATCATTTTAATTATTTCCCAATGTTGCAACCCAAGATTACTTGATAAATCACTTACATTTGTAATTTCAAAAGAAATATGAAGTTTCATTCAAACTATTTCATACATAAGGATGCCTACCACACTCCAATAAGGAATATTTATCATAGCTTCCTCATCAACTTTAGTACTTGGACCCATATCTTGTGACAATTTTTGGGCAATTTCCATTTGAGTGTTCACATTTTAGAAATCACTCATCCTTAATATCTAAAGGATATGTTCAATGTATCTCCTTTTACTCAAATGAAACTTCCTATTGCTCAAATCTCTTACTACTTGAATAACCAAGTAGGATTAATGTATCTCTCCATGATCCAACATGTCAAATTCTACAACAGTTTTGATTTGAAATAATTTAACAAAGATAACTCCTTGCTCATACAAATGCATAATCTATGGACAATGCCAAAATGATAAAAGACTTGACATTATGATCAACATAAATATTTAGATATGTAGTATAATGTTGGAAACCCTCATTCATTGAATGTGCATCAATGTGTCCATATCATGCCCTATAGGATTTCTTAAGTATATGCAATTACTTTTGCAACATGCACACCATATGCTTGTTTCCTTGTTGTACATAACCCTCAAGTTGTTCCATACATATATCTTCCTACAACATACCATTAATGAATGTTGTCTCAACATCACGTTGATGGATATGCATATGCATCATTATTGCAATTGCTGAGATTTCTATAATGGATGCCATCTTCACAATTGGTATAAAATTCTTTGGGTTGTCTATGCCCTAAATTTGTGTGTACACTTTCACCATCAATTGAGATTTATATTTCTCAACTGCATCACTTGACTTGTTTTGTTTGAAAACCCACTTCGTACTAGTTTCTTTCTTAACTATTGGTAGAGGAACACGTACCCATGTCTGATTCTTCACTAATGGCTCATACTTTTAATTCATAGCTTGTTTCCATTCTACCATGTTTTGGCCTTTAAGCATAATTTTTATTGTTCAGGGTTCGAGCACTTCAACATTCCTTGAATAACTCCATAGTGTCTCTAATATTTTTTGGATTCTTGTTGATATTCTTAGTACCAAAAATTATTTGTTAGGTTTTTTTCACTTCTACACTCTCCCAAAATGAAGGATTATCTTCATTTGAAGTTCCCTCGTTATATTCCTCAATTATCTCCATTGAGGGGACATCCAAAAGCTTAATTCTTCTCCTACCTTTGTAGTTGCTATCGAGATGCTTCATTAACACTGCAACTTCATAAAAAAACATCTCAACTTATAATCATTGAATGTTCTATTGGGCTGTACAATCCTCAAATAGTTGCATTTGAACCATATCCAACCATAATACATTTTGTGCTCCTATCATCCACTTTTTTTCATCTCTATCTATAATATATGCATATAATGGAAAACCAAAAGTGCTCAAATTCTAACCATTTGGCTTCCTTCGATGCCATGCTCCAAACAATGACTTATGCAAATATTTGGTAGGTAACCTACTTTAGGTATAGGTTGTGGTTTCCATACTTTGGTATTTGTTAGTATGAAAATTTTAAGCATACACCTTGCATTATCCACCATAGGCCATTTTTTTCTCTCCACTACCTTGTTTCACTACAAATAATATGGGGAAGTATATTTGTTGGACAACTGAGAGGGGGGGGGTGAATCATTTGTTACCGTGCTTAAACAATTATGCTTCTTTTAAACTCTTTGCAGAAACACTGAATGATGATCACATTAAAGAAGGGAAATAAACAATGGCACATTCAACATCAGTCACACATATATGAGAAACACAGAGACATTTATTTACCGAGGAAACCCATACAGGGTAAAAAACTCTTTTTCTTTATATGATAAGTAATAGTTACATTCTTTACATTAAGCACCAACTCCCTGGTTTCTCTAGCACCAACTAGAAGGAAGCACCAACTCCGTAAGTGTTTCCAGCACCAACTGGATGGAAGCACCAACTTCCAATCATACAGGCACCAACTTGCACAACAGAGAACAAGAGTTCCCCCTTGCACCACCCTGCCACCCTGGTTTCTCTCGCTGCAACCAGATGGAAGCTACAACGCCCTGTGTTCAAGCACCCCTTGAACTTATGAGGACACCAATCCTCCCAAGAACCTCCCAACCACCCTGAAATATTAATTCTTTGTTACTCAAACTTATTACAATGATATAATGTTCAACAATGGCTTACCAGACTCATCATTGTTCTGCTGCATTTTGTTACTCTGTCTGCCTCATTGCCTTCCTGCAAACATCACTTGCGCTGTCTTTTCTTCTGCCTTTTATTCTCTGTGCACCATACCCATTCACTGCACAGATCCTCTTCTATTCAATTCAGCTGCTTCACTCTCCTTCTTCTTCACACATGAATCACCTTCACCAGCTACAACCACAACAAACTCCAATAGCAACAACATCAACTTCTCTTCTTTGTACCATATATATATATCTTTTGTGCATCTTGTGCATGCAATATTCTCCATTCCTCTGCATGCTCAAACTGCGCCAATCTCCTCCACCTCTCGAGTGCTATGCATGATCATCATCATAACACTTCAGCTTCTCTGGCCGTTTTCCCACGCGTTTAGCATCACTGGATGTTATGCTAAGATTCCTCAGCCTCTCTGGCAGTTGAGACTCTTTTTCTTCTCTGTGACAGTCGAGCTCACCTTCTTTGTTTCAGTTACAAGCCTCAATGCCCATCCATTTGTCAATCCCTTCTAAGAATAGTATTCCTTCACTGGACGAAGCTCAGAGACTCTTCATCTCCTCTAGCGATCACACCGTGGACTCTTCGACTTCTCTAACAGACGTCATCAATGGTTTCTGGTAGTCTCACTGTGTCATGCCTTAGTAGCCCTCCGATATTGTTTAAATTCATATACATCGTTGGATTAACTCTAATGGGTTCTTGTGTTATTTACCCATTTTGCAGTTTCGCATTTCAGAGATTCTGCGATGAGACATCTTGAGTCTCTATGTCACAAGTTACGAACTCCGAAACGGAGCTTTTCTGCGCTAGCTCCTTCCTCTATATGACCATGGCCATGACCAAGCGCTTATGCAAAAAGCTCTTTTCATGAATTCTCATTTTGTGAGTCTGGAGATGAGGCATCTCGACTTTCCAAATCGTGATCCCTGAAACCCTGAAATGGAGCTTATCTGAATTGACTCCCCTTCTCGTGACCACCGGGATGACCATAGGCTGTGCCAAAAAGGCGCTTTATATTTTGTAAGTTTATAAACTTCATTGAGTCTGATCGACGGTTCAAATCTCCATAGATCCGATGGTCCATATCTTATCGTGATCTCGCATCTCGCGAGTTTGGTGGTTATGTTTCTTTCCTTTCCAAGTCGTGATAGGCGAAGCTCCGAGATGAAGCTGGATCAACAGTCCAGAATGATACTTTGATTTGATGGCTGTGATTAAATCGCAATTTTGCATATCGCTATTTTGATAGTTATGTTTCTCGCCTCTCCATGTCACGAGTCACGAAATTCCAAAGTGGAGTCGGATCAATGATCCACATAACCACTTGAGATGGACGGTCCTCCTGCTTTTGGGATTTTGTGAGCCCCCTTTCTCCTTGCACTTTAAACACCGTGCAAGTTTTCATCGATCCAACGGTGGTCGGATCCTGCGCTCAGATCTAACGCCTAAGATCTATCCTCCTCTTCAGTGCGCGCACTTCTTGTCTTAATTCCGATCTGACGACCCTCATACTATCGGGAATTTTGAATGGATCCAACGATCAGCGACGCTTCTCCTCCAATCATACACATCCTTCTTACTTGGAAGAATTTCGACTCTGCGCTAATTCCTCCTGAGCCTACGTTGTTCTTGTTTGTCTATCGATGCACATTCTGATCCTGCCATCTTTCACTGTTGTACTTTCCATCAATGACAAGCATACTCTATCTGTTAAGCATTCGCCAACAATCTCCCCCTTTGGCATTGATGGCAACTAAGACACCTGAATTATTTTCTCCCCCTTTGACATCAATGTCAAAGAAGGGACATGCTCCCCCTGAGTTGTAGCAGTAATTTTAGGAGGCATTAGATATTCAAACAATACAAAACTCCACCTAACAAGATGGACTTTTTAGGTGTGAAACAAAATGACACCCAGCTTTTGTCTGAGATATTCAAACGATGTTTTGGCTAGGGGCTTAGTAAAGATGTCTGAAATTTGTTCTATAGTGGGAATGTAATCGACCTAAACAGTATGATTGGTGACCTACTCTTTCAGAAAATGATATTTTATGGGAATATGTTTTGTCTTGGAGTGGAGGACAGGATTTTTTGACACACTGATGGCACTAGTGTTATCACAATGAATTGGGATCGGTGCAGTGTATTTTACCTCTAAGTTTGCAAGCATGTGAATCATCCATAATACCTGTGTGCTGCAAGTTGCAACAATAATGTACTCTGCCTCTGTGGTTGATAAAGAAATGGAACCTTTCTTTTTATTGAGCCAGGCTACTAAGGAGTTACGCAAGAAGAATGCTCCTCCATTGGTGCTTTTTCTCTCATCAACACAATTTGCCCAATCTACATCTGAATAAGTAGTCAACTGAAGACTTTGATTTCTGGGATACCACAGACCATAAGTCATTGTTTCTCTTAAGTACCTGAATATTCTTTTCACAGCTTGCAAATGACTCTGTTTAGGTGTAGCCTGATATCTTCCTACCATTCCTACAACATGCATTATGTCTGGGCGAGATGCTATGATGTACAACAGGCCTCCTATCATTGATCGATATGAGCTTTGATCAACATTAGGTGAATCATCATCCTTTCTTAATTTACATCCAATTACCATAGGTGTACCCACAGGTTTAGAGTCTTCCATTTGAAACCTTTTCATCATTTCTCTTAAATATTTTCCTTGAGAAACGAAGATCCCATCTGGCCTCTGAGTAATTTGCAGACCAAGGAAAAATGACAGTTCTCCTATCATAGACATTTCAAATTTAGACTCCATGGCAGAAGAAAACTATTGTACCAGTGAGTCCTTATTACATCCAAAGATGATGTCATCTACATAGACCAGTACGATGAGAAAATCATTATCCTCTGTCTTAATATACGGATTGTTGTCAACTGTTCCTCTCTTGAACCCTTTGTCTTTGAGATACCTATCCAGTCTGTGATACCAGGCTCGGGGGGCTTGTTTTAAACCATATAAATCTTTCTTCAACTTGCATACTAAGTCATGGTTATCAGACAATTTGAAACCCTCTGGTTTTTCCATATAGACTTTTTCACTTAAATCTCCATTGAGAAAGGTTGACTGGACATCCATTTGGTAGACTTTAAACTTTTTATGACAAGCATAGGCAAGAAACATTCTTATAGCTTCTAATCTTGCTATGGGCACAAATTTTTCATGAAAATCCAGTCCTTTTATCTGAGCATAGCCTTTACAGACTAACCTCGCTTTGTTCCTGATAACTTGTCCTTGCTCATTCATCTTATTCTTAAAGATCCATTTGGAGCCAATGACATTTTTACCTTAGGGTCTTTGAACCATCTCCCATGTATTGTTTTTCTCAATCTGATCAAGTTCTTCATTCATTGCTTTAACCCAGTGATCATATGTGCTGGCTTCATTAAAATTCTTGGTTTCCAGCATGGATATGAGAGCTATATGAGATTGTTCGGTGGTTTTGATTAGCTTTCTCCTGGTTTGTACCCCTTTTTCTTTTTCTCCAATTATCTGACTTGCAGGATGATTCTTTTGAATGATTCTGGAGGAGGAATTTGTAGTTGACTTCTGATTTGAGTCTGTCTAAGTGTCTGAGTCTTCATCTGATTCAGAGTCTTCATTTTCTGATTCTTGGACCTGTTCATCTTCATCTTTAGTTGTGTCTTCTGTAGAAGAATCATTACCGTACACCTCTCTTGCTGGGATTCCTTC
>CBVK0102512238.1:0-11034 GCA_900067695.1 Picea abies
AAACCAGGGTGCATGTCCATTTTCATCAGCAGTTTAGTAAGGCCTATGCTAACGCTAACAAAGCTATTGACTAAAAGAGCTACATCTTTGATAAACATCAAAAGAAAGGGAGTTGGAGACAATGTTGAACAAAGGAACCTATTCACCGGAGTCCTCGCAGTCGTCCATCGCCTTGCCGCTGTAGACAGGAATGGCATAGTGCTGAGCGTAGGTGGGGCATTGTTGTCGTGGTATGGCACTGGAGTAAGCTGCATACAACATGTCCAAGCATTGGCTAACACGGAAATCCCTGAAGATTTGGTCGTCCACCATACTGTGGACCTCGAAGATCAAGTTCAGGTGCTCCGGGTGAAGGAGTGGTGGCGGGGGCGGCGAATTTTGTTTAGCATCCATCTCCTGGTGACCGTGCTGCTTCCTCTGCAGCTACGGGTCGGTGTTGCTTTCCGGCAGCTCCTCCTCTACCAGGCAGGTGGCAAATTCCTCAGTGGGAGCATCGTTGGGACCGTGTGCCTCTCTTGAGCTGGGCGGTGGTGTTGTTGCTTCAATGTACGTCGGGGGGTTCCAATTATCCGGAACTGTAAACATTTGACTTTCAGAGAATTCCGGGGGGTGTTCCATGGTCGAAATTTCCTCGACATAAGTTCTGGGGGGTGAGTTTATGGCTGTGGTCGCCCTGCGTCTTTTCCTCTTAGCCAGAGCTAGAGCCCATTCAAACTGCTTATGTCTTTTCCTCCTGGAGTCAGCGGCGTACCATCCTGCCCCTCTGCAGGGTCTTCCTCTAACTCGCGGCATAACAAGAATGAATACCAGTTCCAAGATGTCTCCTACTCTCCTGTTCCTGCTCGACTCTGTGAGCTGCGAATACATCCTATGGATTCTGAAAAGGCGGATAATAGCATAAACGATGGTTGCAGCCATTAAAGCCGAGAGTTTAATGCTCAGGTTGGCTGGCCTGTTCTCGCGCGTGAGAGGCCCCATCAATAGTGGGAGGCCGATGGAGGTGAGAGCCCTCATAACTGGCGATGGTGTGAGGGTGGTTGGCCACAATAAATGGCCTTTCCTTGCACGCCTCCACATGCCCCTTCTTTTCCGTGTGGTACCCCATCCGGGGAAGATTTAGTTTTATATTAAAGTAATGTATTATTCTAATGTAATAATATTAATTATTCTTTATTTAATTACATAATAGTAGTATCATTATTATTAAGGTCATTAAACTTAGCATGGTCTCTTATGGGTATTGTTCTATTTGTTGAGGTATTATGATTATATAAATATGGTTTTATTTCTATTATGATTGGGATTATTTATTATATTATAGATTATCATTATTGTTTTTTTTACTTTTTAGGCATAATATATTCATATTTCTCTAATTTGTTTTTTATTATAGCAAATATATTTTCTTATTTTTTGTTATTATTTTTATGTTTTAGTTTCTTTGTTTTCATATTCATGTTAATTGTTAATTTTTATTTTAGGGTTCTTCTTTTGGTGTTAGGATTATTTTACATTTTTGTTTACCTTGTGTTGTTAGGGTTATTTTACATTTTTGTTTACCTTATGTTGTTAGGGTTATTTTACATTTGAAAGCTTTAGCTTTATATTAATGTTATGTATTATTATAGTGTAATAATATTAATTGTTGTTTAATTGATTACATAATAGTTTATTCAATATTATAATTCTATAGTTATGATTTTGTTTGGGTATTATGATTCTATAATTATGCCTTTAGAGCTTATTTATTGTATTCTAGGTTATTATTATTTCTTTCTTTTATTATTATTTTTAATTGTTCTTTACTATTTAGTTTTAGTATTTTCATTTTTCTCTAATTTATTTATGAGTATAATCTACATGTTCTCTTAGTTTTTGTTAATATTTTTATGTTTTTCATTTCTTTGTTAGCATATTCTTTCTAATTATTATATTTTAGGGTTTTCCTTTCTTTTTTTATTGCTATTTATTGCAAGACTAGCTTTTTATCTTATTTTATTAATTATTCTAAGGATGGATCCAATTAAGAGATATGAAACATTGGAAAAAAAAATGACTACTATTGTTGATTTTTTGAGCATTATAGATGATATTTCCTCCCATTTAATCATCTAAATTTCATGTCTACTCAATCCCTTTTAATTTTACATCCCTGAAATACATTTTGAGGAAGCAGGTTCCTTTATATCAAACATAATTGAAAACTATGATTTAACATCCTTGATTACTTCCTAGTTGTTTCAAATTAGTGACATATTATCAACATGTAAACCACAAACAAAATAAACACCAACTTTCTTGGAATAGACATAGAGATCGACTTTCATTCTTGAAAATTCAAGTCCTAATATATAATTATGAAACTTTTAATAATGGATTCTTGGATATTTATTTAATCCATAGAGAGAGTTGTTCAATGTGCAAACCAACTCTTTATTCCCTTCATTATAAAAAATTTTGATTTTTTCATGTAGATTTATTCTTCAAAATCCCCATGTATGAAATATCCATTTTCTCTATTCCAAAGTCAAATGCAATAATTTTATATAATTATCAAACTTTTAATACTAGAGTCTTGGATATTTCTTTACTTTATAGAGGGACTTCTTCAATGAGAAAACAAACTCTTTATCCCCTTCAGTATAAAACATTTTGATTTTTTCATGTAGATTTATTCTTCATTATCACCATGTAGGAATGTTTTCTAAACATCCATTTTCTCTATTCTAAGGTCAAATCCAACAGTGATGTACAAAAGAAATATGATAGAAGCTAAATTAACAATAGGAAATAAAATCTCATGCAAATTAGTTCCCTCAACCTCGAAATATCACTTTTCTATGACCTTCTTACATAGTTTAGTTTCTTATGAATAAACCACCCCCCCTAACAATTCTAGGATCATCACTAGTAGAAGATAAAAATAAAAAATCAAATGAAATTAGCTGGAGTATACCTTTGTATTTGTCTTATTTCCCTAACCAATCTCGCCTAGACTAAAACTTGAGGTTCTTCCTCTTCTAGTTCATCTTGATTTCTTTAGTTACATTCTCCATCATCCAACTTAAACTGCAATATCTCATTCTCTTTCTCTCTTGGTTTGTCTTCCTACATGGAAGTCAATTTATGTTCTCCAAACATTAGAACTAGAAGAAAAGTTCAATATTCCTTGTTACTAGAATGCAAAGTTTGTGGCCTTTTACAACATCTTTATAACCAATAACATTGCTTGTTTTTTATTTAGTTCATGAGATACTACTTTTCTCCTTTGGAACATAAAATAATCATCACAACCAAGAAAACAAAACATGTGAAAAATAGGGCTTATTACTAGTACATGCCTCATTTGAAGTTTTATCAACCAACACTAATGAGGATGATCTTTTTTCTACGTAACATTTAGTATATACTACCTATACATAGAATTGTTGTGGTCATTGAGCATAATTCTTTCACTTTCCATCAATATAACTATTTTGGAAACTCCATTCTATTGAGGTATGAATGGAGTAGTATTTTTCCTTGTCATGCAGTTTTTTTTTTTTTTTCGAGGTAAGAATTCGTGAAAAAACCCCAAGTACTTCCCCACTTCATGGATGGTGAAGGAGGTAAACCATCAGCTCTCATTACAGGGCCTAACCCTAAGCATGAACAATTTATTTGAACCTTTGACCTCCTTTTTTCGGGGATAGCTTTGTGTATGACTCAGAACCACTTGAGCTAACCCTTGGGGCTACCTTTTTATACCATATTGTTCATAAAATTGCACAACGTCATTTCCATGGAACTCTCCATCATTATCTATCATCAACACCTTTATCTTCTTCTTTGTGTATTTTTCCAAAAGAATCTTAAAACTCTTTGAATCTACTAAAGACCTCAATTTTTTTGATGGGAAATATGTCAATGTATTTCTCGATAAATTATATTATCCATAAATGAAACAAAGTGAATAGATTTACCTAGTGATGGAACATGCATGTCCATACACAAAATTATGTATCAGCCCCATAATCTCTTTTTATGTTGTTGCAACAAATGGAAACCTTACTTGATTTTGTTTACCATGATAAACACAATGTTCATAGAAATGAAAATTTGAGCATTAAGAAATTCCTTCAACCATAGCTTTTTAATGCAAAATTAAAAGAGCCTTCTTTCCAATATATACCATTCTTTGATGTCAAATAATTTCCAACCATAGCTTTTTAATGCAAAATTCAAAGAGCCTTCTTTCCAATATATACCATTCTTTGATGTCAAATAATTTCCTTCACTTTAAGGACAATAAGGGTCTTCTCTACTTATTATCTCACCTTGGGCACAACAAAACTATTATACCCATTAGTCATAGCACTTCCCAACAACTAGTATAATTTCCTAGTCTAGAATCCCTTTGCCAACATTGTTGCTCCTTGAAAATTCTTATAAGCATCCTTTTAAAATATTTTCTGCTAACCCACATCACTCATATTACTCACATATATCATGTTTCTATCTAATCTTGGAATATGTAGAGATCCGTGGATAGTTTTAACCCTTCCATCTATGATTATTATCTTGGTCATTCCACATCCTATGTTTTTGGTTGTTGATTTATATGCTTAGAAGACATCGCCTCAATATACATTTCATATTTATAAAGCCACTGACTATGAGGAGTCATGAATATAATCTCCCAAGTCAATCAACAATACACTACGATCTAAATGTGTGCTTATAGATGCCAAGCATAAATCCCCTCCTCCTTCTATGGAGGTCTTCATTTCCATGGAACGGAATCATTCAATACCTTACCTATGTCAATATTCTTATATTTGAAATCTTTCTTGAAGTACCCAAATTTACCTCATTATCAACATCTCCTTATAAACTTTCCAAGAGATTTAGATTTAAATTTAGACTTCAATCTATCCTGTCATTTATTTTTATTTACATCTTGGGGATGATGTCGAATAGGCTATGCATCCCTCATGAGACCCTCCATGGATTTTTGCTATATTTTTTTTATAAAAAGGATGCAACCACATCTTCAAAATTTAATGTAGAATTAGTGTACTAGTAATGGATACAACTATATTATCCCATGAATCTATCAAAGAACATTACAAATTAATACACTTATCGTATTCAAACATTATAATATCAACAAAGGATAAATGTCTTACCAAAGTGTTCAAATCATTAATATTCTTTATCACATAATCACCACATTCATCCTAAGGAGGTACAATTTTTTTCAAAGAGATAATTTGTTTACTAGGAGCCTTAACTAACACAAAACCCCTAGCTTTCCCCTTAAATTCCTTAGCATTGGCTATTAAAATCACAAGTTTTACCCTAGTTCATAAATTAGCCTAGACATGATTTCCACATAAACATATATTCAATAATGAGCTCCTCACTCTTACCACCTTGAAAATAAAGAGTACATACATCCCATATTTATATGACTTTTGGGATAGGATTGTATTAAATCCAAGTAGATACCAATGAAGTTGGAGATGCCACATAAGGTGTGTTCTCATCTAAATGAAACTAACAGGTGACTTGTGTATTTAAATAAGTCAAAAGGTGTGCATGATCTATACATGCTTATTTAAAATGTGTGTATGTATAATAATTGTAGTAAAAATGCATCTTATCTAAGTAAATGTGAGATAAAGGTGTAGATACATCAACCCCCTAGATGCAACTTATGGAACAGTAAAAGGGATATTAATTCTATAATATTATTATTAGAACAAATACTTGATCATGTACTCATTTATGATAGAGAAAAACATAAAATTAGTGTCAGTATAGACACCAATCCATCTTACTGGAGTGCATGGGTAGCTAGTTGTTGCAATTGTCCAGCTGAAATAGGAATCAATACCAAGTATGAGGATCACTCTGAAGAAAAAATTATCTCAAACAAAATGTTGAGTCATAAAGAATCACTCGAGAAAGCATTTCATATTATCCCCCCACACTACTAAATTGAGGGGATGTAGATGATAATAATGGATTTCACATATGATAGTTAAAAATAGAAGTGTGAGTTGAAGTTGATGATCTGATGTTTAACAACCCAAGAAAGAAATTCTCCAAAATGCTAGCTCCATGAGATTACAAGGCAAGGCTATGCATGGCCATAAGGCAAATTCTTAGTGACACTTTCAAAAAAAAGATAACATATTCAATGTTGAAAAAAAGATACACAAAAAATAAACACCATCATGGACAACAATCCAAAACACGAGTCATAATTTAAGTTACACATGTACAAATGAGGAATCAATTCTCATAAATATTGTGCTACAAAAAATTAAAACTCATGAAAAGAAATGAGATGTAAACCTACCAATTATGAAACAATGTGTTTAATGACGCACAAATGAAAATCCCCAAAAAGGATTAGGACCAACCAAAGAACCTATAGTAAAGATGAGTGGTTAGGAAAATGTATATCATGGTATTGGTGATGACAATGGTGAAAGTCGTAGATGAAATTGCTTAACAAATGTTACACAAGACAAGGAAACTCACCAAAAACACTACAGAAATGGTACAAATCCACTACTTAAACAACATGTCCAATGTTATAAAAAAAATTATATCCCAAAATATGCCATACAAAAAATTAGAACACAATTTCTCCAAAATCATCTCCCAATAATGAAATCTTCATAAGTTACTCATTTAAAAAAAAATGAGGAAATCAAATCATTTTACTAAAATGAACCACTCTAAGAAGAAAGAAACTTAAACAACATGTCCAATGTTATAAAAAAAATTATATCCCAAAATATGCCATACAAAAAATTAGAACACAATTTCTCCAAAATCATCTCCCAATAATGAAATCTTCATAAGTTACTCATTTAAAAAAAAATGAGGAAATCAAATCATTTTACTAAAATGAACCACTCTAAGAAGAAAGAATTCAATGCTCTGCACAATGTCATTGACGAAATCAAACTAGCAACCCACATGCCAAAATTATAGCTAAAAACAGTTTGTAAGGCTAAGTTAAAAATAATGTTTAAACTAGTAAAAGAGAAGCAGCATTTGTCATAGGGTATATATATATATATATATATATATATATATATATATATGGTGTGCAACTACTGGTTGGAAAGCCAATAGAAGGATTTACCCAATGCATTACAGATTGAAAAGTAAATCTTTATATAGAATTCATGGTAACATATCACAAATGCCCTTGAGATTATAATAAAATTGGAATAAAAATTTCAATAAAAATATAAAATATTCATAAATTTTAAAAAAAATAAAAATATAAAATATTTGTTACTTTTAAGTAGATAAACCTCGATCACATAGTATCCCAAAAAACTATGAATTCATTAAAAAATAGGAAAATCTAGAGGAAGCCCTCCTCAAAGATTATTAGTGGAAAGCCTAGCCCATATTCCTTTTTACATGTTTCTTACCTACATATCAAAACAATATTTCAATATAAAGAAAGAGTAGAAAGTTGTAAGCCTGCCAATTGTTCTACTAAAAATATTTTTAGAAAATATTGTTTTACAAAAATTAAAATTCATGGAATGAAATGAGATGTAAGCCTATCAATTGTGAAACAATGTGCTTATTGATGGAGAAATGAAAGTCTCGAAAAGGATTAGGACCAACCAAAGAATTTATAGTAAAGATGAGTGTGTTAGGAAAATGTATATCATGGTTTTGGTGATGGCAATGTTGAAAGTGGAAGATGAAATTGCCTAACAAATGTGCTATGAGACAAGGAAACTCACCAAAAGCACTACAGGAGTGGTACAAATTCACTACTTGAACAACATGTCCAATGTTATAGAAAGATTTATATCCCAAAATATGTCATCCAAAAGATTAAAAGACTAGAACAGAATTTCTCCAAAATAGTGTCCTAGCAATAAAATCTTGATAAGTTACTCAATAAAAAAATGAGGAAATAAAATCATTTTACTAAAATGAATCATTCAAAGAAAAAAGACTTAAATATTGTACATAATGTCATTGATGAAATCAAAATGGCAACCCATATGCCAAAATTATAACAAAAAATAGTTTGTTCGGGTTTTGGTGTCCTTGCAATAAAATCTTGATAAGTTACTCAATAAAAAAATGAGGAAATAAAATCATTTTACTAAAATAAATCATTCAAAGAAAAAAGACTTAAATATTGTACACAATATCATTGAAGAAATCAAAATGGCAACCCATATGCCAAAATTATAACAAAAAATAGTTTGTTCGGGTTTAATTAGAAGAGGCATTTGTGATATGGAAAAATATATATATCGAAAACACGTACAAGTATAGTATGGTGTGCACCCAGTGTTTAGAAATCCAATAGAAGGCTTTACCAAATACATTAGAAATATGGAATAGTAATACATCCTGAGTGGGCCTAATGGTTAAGAACATATGTTTCCTTCTAAGAGGTCACAAGTTCAAATCCATATTGGGTAGGGTATGTATACCTCCATATACTTTATCAGTAGATAAACCTAATCTCCATACTCCGCAATTTGACCCTCTGATGCTCTGCAAGTGTACTAGATTAAACATGGACTACTTTGGATTCAGTGGTGCCATTAAATTTGGAAAAAAATGCTTCTAGTGTTCAAAACACTAAGCATGCATCTGGATTGAAACTGGATCATAAGGTTGTTGAATGATATTGTTCATTGTTGGGTGAATCTGTTTGGTGCACTGGAGGAATAATAGGTCATACAACTCCATTTTCTAGAAGAGTTTCATAATGGTTGGAGTAACACAATTTGCATTTGATTCATGACAAGCGATATGCAATAGGCTTGCAAATACAATATCCAATCAAGTCAACAACTAAAGCCCCAAACAAGCACAGACAAGTGAAAAACATTTAAAGCTTAAATCAACTTTTACAATTTGACAAGCATTCAATTTTTATGTTTGGCCTATAAATTATTCGATATGAATTACCCCCATACATACATGAGCAATACCAAGCACGTATTCTAAGCGTAATAAAAAAAAATGCATTTTACTTAAGTAAGCATTTTATGTAAGTAAAATTAACATAAAGGTGTCAATAATGACTTCTCCTATGACATTCAACAACATTTAGAATCTAAAAAAGAACAATGAGATAGTACTCTACATGTCTCTATCCATATTTTATGATTCTTCTTTTTCCATGTCCATGGATTTGTTTCCAAACACAAGAACCCATCTATCCATATTTTTGTATTCTTCTTTTTCTATGTTCATGGGTTTGTTTCCAAAAACAATAACCCATTGATTCATACATGAGATCTTTCAACTTAAGTTTCCATAACTTGAATACCTCACTATTTAAATTTTATATAATTATTCTTGAATGTCTTTCCATTTTCCTTCATACAAGATTTATCTGCAGAAAGGAATAAGTTTATCGCATACCAAATATACTTTGTCTATCCAAAGAATAAGTTAAACTCTAGTAGCAAAGGCTTTTCCATGAATCTTGTAACCTTGCTATGATCCCAAATGAAGAGTTTGATACACCTGTGCAAGGAAGATATGGTAATAGAATCTTAAAATAGAATAAATAATGTCATACACATACACCATGGAATTCCTTAACTAGGAAAACCAACAAACTTAAATCCATGCCTCTTTTCTCAATGTATTAACAAATATGTTCATTGATGCAGGCCCCCCTTCCCTCTGAAGGGTTTCGTGACCTTCTGGTCAAGGATCTTAATCTCCTGAGATGAATTAGCTATTTTGGGCCTTCAGTAGTCTCTAGAACAAATTACACATGCCCATTTTTCTCATTAGGCGCAGGTCTTATGGAACTCGCAGCCCCCCTTCTTTAGCCCCTTTATAAACTTGAAATTTGGATGCTAGCTCTTTCCGATGGCCCCTATTTGCATGTGACCTTGGCCTATGACCCAAGGCTTAACCTCTTGGGCACTTCGAAAATTCGGGAATCTAACCAGGACCAGATCTATGATCCACATCCCCCTTTGGAACCAACAGTTGAGATATACTTTGGGACTCTGCACTCCAGGAGTTCTGAATGTTCCAACCTCCACTTTTCCCCGGAGTGCTCCATACCCGGAGTTATAGATCAGGTGCCATGCTTCCATCCAAATCAACAGCTCAGGTCCACTTCGAGACTTTGGCGTTCGAGAGTCTCGGAAGCTCACACAAGCTTTTCTCCTGAGGTACTTTGTATCCAGAGTTGTAGATCAAGTGCCACACGTCTCCTTAAACCAATGACTCAGATTCATTTTGGGACTTCAGTGTTCAAGAGCTTCAAATGTTCCTGCAACCTTTTCTCCCAGAGCGTTTTCTTTTGGAGTTAAGGATTGTGCGCCATGCTTCCTTCTCATTCGACGGTGGGGATCCACTTTGGGCAACATTTTTCTCTACATTGATTTCTCCTCACTCCTGAAGTATACAATATGTTGGCACGTGTCTCCCACATATCGATGGCTATAAATCGCTTTAGCTATTTGGGATTCGGGAGTTTCAACCTCTCCACACTCGATTTCTTCTGGACAATATGTTGGCACGTGTCTCCCACATATCGATGGCTATAAATCGCTTTAGCTATTTGGGATTCGGGAGTTTCAACCTCTCCACACTCGATTTCTTCTGGAGTGCTTTCACCTGAAGTCAACGATCTGTCGACGCATGTCTCCCACAGATCGAAGACTATAAGTCACTTCGGCTAATCAGGCTTCAGGATTTTTGGCCACTCCACCCTTGTTTTCTCCTAGAGTGCTTTCACTCGGAGTGCATGAATTTCTTCCATGTTTCCTCCCTGGGATCGATGGAATAAATGGACTTCGTTACTCCGCAGATTTCCAAAGAAACTCACGGCTAACCGCCTTGTATATTTTCCATATCTGATGGTCTAGGGTGACTCTACTTCCTCCTGAAGAAATCCTAGTTGTTAACTCGTTAAACCTTAAAAGCTTCTTTCCCTTTGAATTATTTTTTCCCGCTATTTCTCCTAAGCTTCGTTTCTTGAACCCCTTACTCCTTAGAGGGTTTCTTTGACACTTA
>CBVK0102512269.1:0-12955 GCA_900067695.1 Picea abies
TAGTTTCTTCAATGGCGGAGACCTTAGCATCATACTTCAAGAGAAGTGATCTCAACACTTTTTGTACGACAAAGGATTCATTGAGCTCTTCACCTAATCCTTTGATAGCATTAACAAATTCATCAACTCTAAGAAAATAGGTTGCAATATCTTCCTTTTCATCCATATTTAAATTTTCAAATTCTACTCTATGTCATTGAAGTTTGACCTGCTTAAATTTTGGATCACCTTCATAGATACTCTTGAGTTTGTCCCATACCTATTTAGCAGTGTTGCAGCCCATCACTTTGCTAGCAATGGTTGGTGCCAATCCTCCTAGAATAACATGTTTGGATTTTGAATCACAACTCATAAGCTTCTTCTCATTTGGATCGGTTGGAGCATTATTTGGGATGACATAGCCATTTACAACTGAGTACCAAATGTCTAATCCCAAAGTTGTCAGGTAATTTTTCACTCTATCACTCCAGTGTGCATAATTTCTTCCATCAAATCTTTGAATCCCATTTGAAATGTGCTCATGGTCATCCATCTTTGCTCAGGATTTTCCTTCCAGTGGTTAAATTGTTTTGAAGGAAACCTGCTTTGAAACCAATTGTGATACTAAGAGGGGGCTCAATTAGTTTCAAGTACCATTTAAAAAAAAATCAACTTATACTTCAACCAAATTATATATTAAATTATATCCAATGAGAAAAGAACAATAGTATAAGAGTTAGCACAATATATGAGAAATAACCAATAATTGTTGTTCAAGGGAAGTAATGGCTTCCAAAGGTAGCTACATCTTCCAAATATAAAGGGAGGGATAAAACTCCAAAAGGAAAATACAATCCTTCAATATCAAGAGAGGGTTGACCTCTCCATCCTTCTCCCTTCCTTCCACCCAATAATATATGAGAGATAATAAAACTTTACATAAAATCATCACCATCAACCAACCATCACATAGAACCTGATAATGCTTCCTAAGACTTCTTCAACTTCTGCAATTCTTCACTTCTTAGAATACTATGATCCTGTAGATAATATAACTCAATGTATTCTATGAAACTCCTCTAATCTTCACTCCTTGAATCCTCCCCAAAAAGGAGTTATAGAGAAAATGGTAGACCTTATTCAATTCTGGTTTATTTAGGAGAGCGAACTTGTACAGAATGCCTCGCACTCAATATTTAACATCAGATTCTGAAATTCTCACACAAGAAACTACAGCCTGTAATATTTCCAATTCAATTTGTCTCACTTCATTTGTATTCTCTATTAAGACGTTATTATTGTTTTACTCGGAACACATGTTTATGACTAGCTTCAAGACTAGTAAAAAACCATATCTTCCACAGAGTGTATCTCCAAATTTATAGCGAATAAAGAGCTGAAATTTTTACCACAAGTTCCTAGATATGTCTTTTCAATAGCCTCCGAATTTCACCATCCGAATCATTCTAGAAACAAAGTTATGGTGCAAATTGTAAGATGGCCTGTAAATAAAATACCTTAAAACACATCACCGAGAGACTTCATCCTCCTTGAAATTTGGCCTTATTTACTTCAAATTTCCTCTGAAATTTGACTTATATCTCCTTGTTCATTAAAAAACTTATGTGTATAAAATGAATATATAATGATATTTATTTATACCCTTTATGTCACTTTATTTTAACATTAGGGTCGACATGTAGTTTCTTCTTCAATTTACATTGTCATCTTCAAAAATTTATTTCTCCTCAACCATGAGGATCCACATGACATGCCACCTACCATCGGAAAAAACATTATGTATATTATCCATCCATGGGTGTTGTATCTACATGTGCACTATCATTCATGTCCAAATACCTTCATCAATATCCGGGTCCAAAATCAATGACTAGGGTTGACATCAATGACAACAACCAATCTTCCAACAAATGTCTGCAACTTGATCTTATGTAGGGAAAAAGAGCACTTCAATAACTTAATCATGAATGAGATTTATGATGAAGTGCATTTGTAGCTCGATGTGCTTGTTGTGCTGATGTTGAACTAGGTCCTTGACGAGCTTGATGGCACTCTGATTGTCGCCCCAAAGGTTGGTTGAATGTTGCTACTAAAATCCAAACTCTGAAAGGATATGTCGAAGACATAAGGCTTCCTGACTGGAATTTTCCACTGCTCGGTACTCTACTTCTGTTGAAGAAAGTGAAATAGCTTGTTGTTTATTATAGGCCCACGTGGCAAGTTCAGAACCAAGGCTAAAAACATAAACTGCAATAGACTTCTGATCATCAGTGTCGTCGACCCAATCTAAATTAGTGAAACCAACCAATAAGGGAGTCCCCCCTGAACTGTAATGTATCCTGAACTGAACTGTACCACAAACATATCGAGTATCCTTTTAGCTACTTTCCAGTGTCTTTCAAAGGGTGTTTGCATATACCAGGCAACAAGACCAACAACAAAGGAAAGATCAAGACGGGTATGAGTCAAGTATAAGAGGCTACCAACTAACTGACGGTACAAGGTTGCATCAACTTCAGGAGAAGTACATGTGGCAGCAAGCTTGACTCCATACTGGAAGGGAGAAGGGGATGGCTTACAATCATCCATGTGAAAGCGATGAAGAAGGTCACAAGCATACTTAGACTGGGCAAGAAAAATTCCTTCATTGGTTTGCAAAACTTGGAGGCCAAGGAAATAGTGAAAAAAGCCTAAGTCTGTCATTTCAAATTTCTTCTTAAGGTTGGTTTTCACATGGTTTAAAATTTTTGAGTCACTACTAGTAAGGATAAGGTCATCAACATAAAGGACAAGGATTATGATATGGATTCCTACTTTCTTGGTATAGACATTAGGATCAGAATGGCATCTAGAGAATCTAGTGGCAATAAGAAAGTTGTCCATTTTGGCATACCAAGCTCAAGGAGCTTGTTTGAGACCATAAAGAGATTTCTTAAGGTGAAAAACAAGGCTAGAGTCATTATGGACATAACCATGAGGTTGTTCCATGTATATTTACTCTTGCAAATATTTGTGCAAGAAGGCAGATTTCACATCCATTTGATGGACCTCCCATTTATGTGAGGCAGCAAGGGCAAGAACAAGGCAGATGGAATTCATTTTGGCTACAGGGGAAAAGGTTTCAATATAGTCAATTCCTTCAACTTGGGAAAATCCTTTGGCAACTAACCGAGCCTTGTGTCTTTAAACACTTCCATCTGATGCATACTTAGTTCTGTAGACCCATTTACATCTGACAAGTTTTCTTCCTTTTGGAAGGGGTACAAGATCCCAAGTATCATTTTCCATTAAAGAACGATACTCGTCATTCATTGTTGTATCCAAATTTGGATGACCTAAAGCTTCTGCAAATATCTATGGATCATGAGTCTCTGAAACTTGAGCCAAAAGAGAAGAGGCTCGCTAGAAATGAGAACGTATCCGACGTTGATATGAAGGATCACCGAGAAGATCACCAGCTGCTTCTCGTGTTGAACAGACCCATCTAGGAAGCGATGGAGATGGTGTTGGTCCGGGTTCAAAGGAATCATCTGGAAGAAGGTGAGAAGGCAGAGGTGGATTTTCATCCTCACTATCATCATCTGAAGAAGAAACCAGAACATAAGAAGGCACAAACATCGGATATGGCTCGTAGGCTGAAGAAGGAACAACCGTCGAATTAGGCTTGCAGGCCAAAGAAGGCACAAATGTCGAATTAGCCTCCTAGGCCAAGAGATTTTCATCAAATTTAACATCTCTTCTAATAATAATTTCATTGCAACGTGGTTGAAGAATTCTATAACCTTTGACATATTCAGAATAACCAAAAAATATACACTTCTCACTTTTAGGTTGCAATTATTTCATTTTCTCATTAGGTATGTGAGGCCATGTTATATTGCCAAATACACGAAAGTGAATTACATCTGGTTTAATTTTAGTCCAATCTTCTTTCGGTGTTATATTTTTAAGAGCCTTTGTGGGAGTGTGATTTACTATGTAATTTGCACAGTTGATGGTGTTTGCCCAATACTTTAGACTTAATCTCTTAGATTGGATGATACAATTATCCATTTATTTTAATGTGTGGTTCTTTCTATGAGAAACACCATTTTGTTGTGGTGTATATGGAACAATGTGTTGCATTTGGATTCCCTGTGTAGTGCAGTAACTTGTAAAATTATTGTTCACATATTCACCTCCATTATTTGTTCTTAACCTTTGAATTTGATGTCCAGATTGCTTTTCTACAAGGGCCTTGTAGGCCAAAAATTTGTCAAAAACTTCGCTCTTAAATTTTAAGAAGTAAACCCAAGTACATATGGAAAAGTCATCAATGAAAGTTAAGAAATGCTTGCACCCAAAAAAAGAAGGAGAATAAAGTGGACCACACAAATCATCATGAACAAGTTGCAAAGGGTCTAAGGCATGCCAAGAGGCACGTTTGTCAAAATTGTCCCGATGATGTTTGTCAAGAACACAACTAGCACAAGCACCATCTCTACATGAAACAAGAGGAAGACCAATCACCATCTATTGATTACATACTTGCTGCAATGAGCGATAGTTTAGATGACGAAACCGATCATGCCAAAGTTTGTTCAAGTCATCGCTATGAGCAACAAAAAATGATGAAAAAGATGATGACCCAAAGTTGTCAAACTTGTACAACTTAGTAGTATCATTAACAATTCCAGTTGCAAGAACATGCTTAGGATATTTTAGATCCTTGATTACAACTTGGTGAGGTGAAAACTCTATTGTTTTACCTTCACCTGAATGAGTGATTTGATATACTAATAGAAGGTTACAAGAAAGACTTGGAACACATAATACATCATTGAAATGACTGTTTTCTACTTGAACTGTTCCAGATCCTTCAACACTAAGAGATCTATCATCACCAACAAATATTTTCTTGGTGTTACATTCAATTAGAGCAGAAAATATGCCTCTATCCTTGGCCATATGATAAGATGCTCTTGAATCAATAAGCCACTCATAATAAGAAGAAGTAGAAGTTGTATTGAAGGAGAAACCAGAAGAAGAAAGTGCATGTCCATGAGAAGTAGAGGAAGAAGTAGAATCAATACCGATGTTGTGCTTCTTCATCGCTGCTTCTAAAGATGCCATCTTCTTAAAACATTTGGACTCATCATGACCATCTTTATCACAAAATTTGCAATGCCTGTCAGTTTTCTTACTTTATATTTTGTTCATTTGTCACCATTAGGAGCGGAAGCTATCTGAGTGGGTTTGGGACCCTTATATTGCTTGTTTTTGTGGCCAGGATGTTTCTTCTTTGGATTCTTGGGTTTATATTTCTGATGGATGACTAAGGCTTTGTTGGAGGTACCTGCAGTGTTGATCACTCCAAGTTGTAAAAGCTTATCTTGCTCTCTAATCAAAGCATCACAAAAGTTCTCAAGAGTGGGTTTTACATAATTTGTCCCTAGAGCCTCTTTCATGGCATAAAAGGTAGATACAAACACAAAATATGCACTACCTAGCTTAGAAAGAATAAGACAGATGCAACGATCTTCGTCTATCTTTATCTTACATTCTTCACATAAATTTCTGAGTGTTTTAAACTTAGATAGATAGTCTTTAATGCAAGAAAAATCATTTGGACTTAAAATCAGTACTTGATTTTCTACCTGTTGTGCTCGAATAATATTGTGTTTATAAAACACAGATTCAATCTTGTCCCTAGCTTCTTTGGGTTGATCAAATGATTGAAGGTGGAACCTTAAATCAGGAGAGATGGACATTCTGATTAATCCATGTGCTTTGTCATTCCTATTATCCCATTTGAATTTCTTTTCATCATTAGTGGGTGTTGTTTCCTTTCCCAAGGTAATCTGGTACAAGCCTTTACTTCTTAATAAATCCTCCATATGGGATTTCCATTGGGAGTAGTTGGTGTTGGTAAGTAGGAGATTACTTGTAGAATCCATATTAAATATGCAGATAATATGGATTAAAAAAATGAAACTAATGATGTGGATGGAAAGATCTCTAAAAGTTATGCGGTTTTAAAAAGAATGGCATTAAAAACAGACTTCAGATGTGAAAGTTATGCCATTTAAAAAAAAGGCATAAACAATAACCAAAAGACCACGTGCTAGTTGTTTTATGAAGTGACTCATTTTTATAAAGAGAAGTGGGGATCACTTTTACAATGAAGTTACTTTATAAAATAAAAGCTGCATGCAAAATAAATAACTCTAAAATAAAATATTAAAGCTACTTATAGTGATTCACTTTTATACTTGAAGTGGAATACACTTTACAATTTTAGCATGAACATTTAATAAGGCAATTTTTAACCAAATGGTCTAGCAAAACATATTGTATTGTTTTTCAAGAGGGTTGTGGTTGTTGTTGTTGTTGAAGATGACCTTGGAGAGCGTGCTAAAAAAAAAAAAATCACACAAGAAAAAAATTCACCTCTTACTTAATAAGACAACTTTTAACCAAATGGTCTAGCAAAACATATTGTATTGTTTCGCAAAAGGATTGGGGATGTTTTTGTTGTTGAATATGGCCTTGGAGAGTGTGCTAAAAATGAAAATCTTTTCACACAAGAAAAAATTTTCGCTTCTCGATGATAACATGGGTTAGATCTTGGTTAGCTTATCCGAAAGATACACATTTTTCTATCTGTTTATGATTTGTCGATATCACATAGGGAACGAGGAAAAGAGAATACACAGATCTAAAAAAGTAACAACTCGGAAACAAATAATATAAAACCAAAATAATATTCTAAATTTTTTTTTTAAATGTGTATGTAGGCTTTATACCTCCGGATCTGATTGAAACGACCGTATCTTGGGAAAACAGAAACCTTTTCAAGTGAAACGAAAAGTGTTCCTGATTGAAACGAGTGCTCCATATGCAATGTAACAGTCCTCTCAGCCTTTAAATGTACGAAAATGACAGAAAATGGAGTTGAGGCAACTCGGCTTCACAATCTCGATCTACAACAGCAGCGGGTCTTCAAACAAGCTCTGATACCATGTTCGAAAACACAAGTATTCCAATAGAGGACGAACACCTTCAGTAACCACTCACATAACCAGATCAAATATCAACACATTGATGTTTTCACATGGTAAAACCCCTACGGGGAAACATCCACAGCCCTAGTCAACGCGACCACTTGGAGCAGTTTATTAATGCAAAAGAAAAAGATTATAGAGAGATTTAACAAGAGAGTTTCCCACAATCGATCATCGAAAAATGACCCTCCATGCTCTTTAAATATATATCATGGACCAATCGGGTGTTAATCCACGAATCAATGGTCATTAAGATCAAGGAGAATATGAATCATCATATCACTCTATGTGAGGAACATATCGTGATCATTGGATTTCCTAACTACAAATGCATACTAATGCATACTAAAGAAACACACTTTTACCTAATGACACATTAGAACAAGTAGATCTTAAATAACTCCTAAGTGTCTAAATATCCTAACATGGATAGCCCATGAGGATTTTTGGAGGACCCATATGACCAAGGTCTGGGAACCTTGCGCTAGTCTGAATGGTGCTAAGTTCTTATTAGCTTTGAGGCTCCGGGGGTTTGAAACTCTGGGATGTCACAACTTCACAACTGCTAAAACCATTGAATGTCGGAGTTGTGAAATGTTGTGAGTCGTTGATCTGGGGAGTCTGTTAGGAACCCTTCTTGATCGTCCGATCAACTAGTGGAGGGTTTTGCATATGGTACTTCGGTGAAGTCCCACTTCGGGAGAATGGATTTGTTGTAGCGTCAAAAAATCCAAACGTCGAAACCACAAGGTAATGAGAGCCATCGATATGAAGGGACTTCGGGACAACTCGTGATCGTCTGATCTAGATTGTGGTCAGTTCTGCGCTGACCTACTCCGGGAGAAAATTGGAGAGTACACGGCCAAACCCCTGAAGGTCGAAGTGACGGGGACCGTTTGGACACATTAGGTCACTCTCTGATCATTGGATACTCCATGGTCAATTCGTCTTTGGCCTGCTTCCGAATTAGGGAGAAGATTACACCATGAAACCTCAAACGCCAAATTTGTGAAGCGACGAAGGTCATAGATTCTGAGGTCTACGTGCACGCATCTTGACCCTGAGATCAAAGGGTTTGGAAGGCTATCAGTCCGAAGTGACGTGGCACAGTGATGTCATCTAGGGTGATTTGGACCCATGATTAACGTGCCACGTGTCACCTAGATTTGTGTGTTTTGCAAACCTGTGACATGTGTCACCCCTTGATGAGGGCATGTGTCATCCCTAACCCTTGTTGCATTTCATCCCCTAGTACATGCCCACCTAGCCAAATTGGTTAATGAAGTGATCGGGACTCTGGGAGTCCGAGACTTTGGGACTCTGGAGGATTTGGGGTGTAGTGTTGTAGAGAGATTGAAGGGCCCGAAGGTCAGAGCCATGTGGCAAGCTTATGGGACTTCAGGAGTTCGAGACTCTGGGAGGTTTCATGCATAGACAAATAAGGGGCACTTAGTTCCGAAGCATTGAATGTTGAACTAACCTTAGTCATATGCCTTAACAAGGAGGAATATTTGTCATCATAATTTATGGTGGGTGGATCTCCACCATAGATACAGGAGAACTGGGAGCTCCGTGACTTTGGCGAATTTTGGATAATATGTATGAGATGGACCCACGTGGATTCCACGTGACCCTTCACTATTAATGCTCAGATAAGTTTGGAAGGGCCTATCTCTCGATCCTGAGCTTAGATTCGAGCATGGAGACAGTGGTTGGAAATCTCTTAACGAGTAGAGCATGATGGAGATCCCAGAAAGAGGATGTAACATGGTTTAGGGAAAATGAAATTTTATGCCCCATACCTTAAAGGATTATTTATGGGTCGGGTGTGTTACAATTGGTCTTACTTTACAACAACTGGTATCACAAGAACCGTGGTAAGCTAAGAATGCATTGGTTAGGACCCTTAAATATTGTAATTTATTGATATTTAGGCATAGTATGATCAACACAACTATATGGAATGATTTGGGAGAGATGGGTGAGTGACACTTATTTGAAACTATTTACTCCTCAATATTATTTTATGACTTCCATAGATAAGGTAATTGTACCATAGTGTCATTTTTGTCTTGGTCAATAAGGCTCAATCCTACAAGTGAGCCAGTAGTCTATGTCACACTAGTGAACTACACTTCCACTTGCAATTCAACCATTTTGTTTGAAGTCCAAAAGAGTCCATAAGTTTGAAAAAGTATAATCTTTGGTCATGTATATTCCTTTCCTTGCACATTTTAAAAAAAGCACCACCTTTGTGGTCGAGGAGAGATTTGTTCACTACATTTCAGGTTGCATCCCACAATATTTTGAGTTGTGTCTGGACCCATGGGTTGTATTAGGATATATATTTTTTAGTTGCATTGTCATGCAACAATGCCCACATTAATTCAGGCCATTTCATCAGTTGTGGGTTTGCCAATCATAACCGTTGGCATTCTATTTCTCTGCCAAGTCATAGTTGTTGATACAATGGCTCTAGGGGATAACAAGCTATGTTGTACAAGTCAAGTTATTAGTTGGATGAGTTATGCCAATCCATCATTCAAAAGGAATTTTGAAATATTTGTGGACAAATTTGTTGACCTTTTTACATTAATGGATGATCTTACCATGCTTTCAACTTGATGGCTAATCAATTTATGAGATTCACCATCTACTCTATTTCAAATAACATGATTAGATTTCTAAGTCCTTATGAATATTTTTGAAACCAAAAAAGAGCCCAAAGAATGATACAGAGCTCACCAACTCACATGCCATGGAGACGAGAACACATAATATCACTTTAAGACATCCTTGTTGACTTGCAACTAGATTATTGGAGGTGATATCACAATGCAACATATATGGGTAAGCCCAATGTGAAATTGATTCCAATTTCCAAAGAGAAAGGAAGCCATCCTCAGTGAGACAACGGATCCCCATATTTTGCAAAGAGGGAAATTCAAGATAAATATTGAACAGATGGTGATAATGGAGAATGATTTCAATGATGTAGAATAGTTCCTCGATTTGCATCTTGCTTACTATATGCATGCAATTTATCTTATAGATGGAGACACTAGGGAGAAATTAATTCTAGATTTGCAGCCATTGTAGATGTTTTTGGTCCTAAACCTACTCAAGGTACTAACATTTGGTACCCACGCCATATAGATATGCATCAAATTATTGCTCAACAAAATTCACCGTGGGTAGTTATGGTTGGACATATCTTGCCCATTCATGCTAGAGATAGTTTGAGACTTGACTACTTTGTCCATGGATGCATTAGAGGTCCCCACTACATTTGAACAACACAAGTACAAATGGGTTGGACCCTATTGATAGTAGTAATAATAGTCATCAAACATGCCCTCTTAATGTTGCATACAAAGTTGCTTATTTTTGTGGATTTATTATGCTACAAGAGTCTTTCTTTTCAATGCACTCAACTTCTATTTTATTCTTAGCTACACAATTTCTTGTTAATTGTATATTCATTATATATCCTTCCAAGTGAAGGTAAAGGAAACTCCCTCATTGATTCCACCAATAACACTCAAAGAAAGAAAAAGGAATTTAAAGAGGGCACTTTAAATATTAGAGCTAGGGTACAAAAGATGGCACTTTAAATATTAGAGCTAGGGTACAAAAGATGGCACTTTAAATTTTAAAAACAAATCTATATGCATATTTCTCTAGGAGATGTATTCATGTATTCTTTCACTACTTGACATATTAATCTAGTCCCTGTTTGATATAATCAATTTTAATTATTAACTACAATTTAAATTGAATAACACTCAATATGCTCTATTTGTTTCTTAACCTAGAATTAAATATTAATGATTATCGAAAGTACCAGATCATTTTACATATAAGAGATGGGATTAGATTGCACCTCCCAAGCTATAACAGTAAGAATGGATTGGTTTAAAAATGGGATTAGATTGCATCTCTCAAACTATAACAGTAATAATAGATTGGTTTAAAGGTGGGATTAGATTACATCTCCCAAGCTATAACAGTAAGAATAGATCGGTTTAGAGTTTTTTAACAAGTTTCCAACCCTGCAATCCACAAAATGTGACTGTCATTCAATTTTGGAAAATTAAAAGGGAGAGAAAAGAGATTGATATGTAAATGTGTTGAACCTGCACATAATAGATCTAGCTAGAAAATACCACACACATTTGCAGAGATAAATTGAGAAAGAAGAAGCAAGAGAGAAAGAATGGAAGAATTCTCATTAACCGCATTCCACACTCAAAGAGTGAATAGTTTACAATATATATAGGATACATGAGTAACTAATGATCCATAGTGGTGGTATAGAGTGATCTGGACACACACCAGCAATTACAAGAGTAAACTGCCACCTAGTCTAGTCTCTCAGGCAGTTACGAGAGTGAACTGCCACCTAGTTTGAGTTAACTAGTATACCAGTCTTCAGTTAACTGATTGAAACAGAGTGACGTGAGGAGGAGATCAAGGAATCATGGGTAATGTGCTAGTCTAGTGATGATCCCAAGTAAAGTGCACATTAGTTGGTGATGATCCCAATGTTGCATGGTGACAAACCCAATGCAACATCTAAACTCAACTCAACTAGTCAAACTGAAGTGTCAACTGAAAGAGAATATTCTCCAGGTGGAATATTCTCCCCTAAAGTATAGGAGACTGGATAATGACTAATTATGACTAATAAACAAGAAAAAAACCTTAGTTAAAATAAATCCTAGGTGTGTGTTGAAGTAACTCCAACACCCCCCCTGAACATCACTATGGTGAAAATAAATAATGGGTCCCGACAATGAGGCCATGTTAGGTACCCAAATACAAAAGATACATTGAAATAAATGAGGAAAGAGGGAAATCCGCATGGGAAACACCCCCCCCCCTCAAATTATAATGCATAAAAAAATAAAATGAGAAGGAACAAAACGTAGTTGCTAAGCAACCGTGTCCTTCACTCCAAGAAGACCTCACAACTATGCAAGTTTGTGCTTGTTGAAAATTTTGTTGAATATATAGATGTCTACATGGATATGATGAAGTAGACACACCATTGATATGTGCACACATATCCACTTTATCTTCTTGTAATGAAGAATATCCAAATAAATTTTGGATGAAACTTTGAAAACCGTGCGACCGTTTCCGAAAAAATGCTGAAATTTTGTTGATTTTAAAAAGATCATAACTTCACTTTCTGGAATCTGTTTCAAATGATTTGTTTTTTGAAATTGGATATTTTCTCAAGAGGAATTCAAATATACAATTTTTTTATGAAAATTGTTCTCATAAAATATCATAATTGAGTCTGATGTGCGCGACTCCCTTTTTGTCTCTTGAGATGCATGCATTGCACATGGAAAAGTGTTTGCATGTGACCCCTAATATGCATGCCATATATATTCCAGATGAAATTCAGAAAATAAATCTGAAATGGAGTAGACATCATCTTCAATTAATGGAGTACAAATGTTTGCAAATACTTTTGTAGAAGACTCTTCATAATAAGAGGCTTGATCTTCTGATGGCTTCTCTTTTGGCTCTATCTGTTCAACCTCCTGCATGGAATCTTCACAATCTTCTTTATTCCTAAATAGAACCTCCAATCTAGTCCATAATTCATTTGGAGTTGATTCTTGTGAGTCATCATATACTTGGTGGAGAATTTCTGGAGAGATAGACAAGAATATAAATCCTATGGCCATAACTTGTCTATTGAGAAAGTCATTTTTCTCATCAACAAAATTAGGTTCTACTTCCATTTCCATGGTTACTTGGTATAAGCCTCTACTTCTAATAACAAGTAGAATCTTTGGTTTCCACTCCAAATAGTTATGAGGTGTGAGAAGTATTGTCGGTGAGTAAAACATGTGAGATCGGAAGAGCGTCGTGTAGGGAAAGAGTGTAGATCTCGG
>CBVK0102512300.1:0-18328 GCA_900067695.1 Picea abies
AGTAAGGATATGGTTTTTATTGCTAAATCTGTCTCTAAAAATGATTTGGTTGTTCTGTTCATAAGGATGTCGAGGTTTTAAATGGTTGAAGATATAGATCTTTTTCTTTATGTTCTATTCATAAAGCTCATTTCTATCCTGCGCAGAGAATTTTTTCTCAGCAAGTTGACTTATGTATGTATATGCATTTTTATTACAAGAGAGCTAAGTCACAATCCTATGTCATGGCCCCGTGAAAAGCATCCAAGGTAGGTGCTAAAATTTCAGGACAAGGCTCTGATAATGTTTTTGATACTTCACCACGAAGCGTTGATTCTATACGAACCTGGTCATACATCTCCGAGGTTCTGCAATCCGATTTGGTGAACTGTTTGAATGATTCCAGTGACAACGAGAAAGACGACTTGACCACCAAATACAAGATCATCGTCCAAGCAGAGATGCACAAAGTAGCAGCCATCCCATGTCTTATGCCTTACTATGACATGATCCGATGGGCGCTAGATCATGTAGATATCCCGACCATCACCATCATCAGCAAGCAGAAGGTCACTATTGGGACCTTTAGACCAGAAAAATTATAGGCTATGTACAAGTTGCCACCCACGTCGAACTTCACATACAATGTCGAGTTTTTGGAGGATTTTAAACAAAAGGAATGCGAGAAATACAACAAAATCTTATCCTATTTGATCAAAGATTGGGTCTCACACCCCACGAAGTTTAGGGCAGGTAGCAACGAAGTTTATTCCATATCTTCTTTGGAACCACAATTCANTCCCATGGGTGCCTCTGATGTATACAGTTGCAGAAGGTTGTTCCTTCGACTAGGCCAAACTGTTGTCAGATAGTCTGACCAGTCAGATTACAGAATATCGGACGCAGCGAGAGAGCGGGAAGGCCACTTCATTTTTTATGTCCGCGTACATCATGGACGCCATGTGTTCAATGACGCATTTTCCCTTAATGAGCTAGAGTTGGGCTCCATCGGATGTTGAGCCTATCCATGTCTACCATTCAAAGCTTTGGGAGGATAAGGCCTCAGATTTCATATATGAAATCTTCAATTGGATAATGGTACTGATGCATGTCACCATCTTCGGTAATCCACCACCCAGGATCTCAGATAGCATCGTGACAAATTTGAGTAGGGTGGTCGACTTGTACGTGGAGGAAGAATTTTCATACATCAGGGTTTTTGGTGCTTATGTCCCTCCGCATGCTCTACCATTATTTATACCCGATAGGCTGGCTTGTCACGAGATCGCCAGGCAAATCGTGTTTGGTGGCATAAGTAAAGAGATGAAAGGATTTTCAAAGAAGGTATGGCCACCTTTCCCCATTCATTTAAATACCTATTCTTTATTAGATTTTAGGCATGCAAAGGTCGAGGCAGCAGCCTTAGAAGATATAAAATTGGTCCACATTGAATTCAAGAAACACGACCCACACAGGGTCATGAGTAATCACTTGGCTAGATGTGGCCTTAAAATATTTGAGCACAAGAATTCGCCTCATGATGATATTTTCTGAGGCATGAGATATTATGCCGAGGTTTTGGCTCAGATACAAGACCTGTCACCCAAAGAGAGGGCCGATGTTTTCAAATTCCAAGAACATAGGCGAAGCTGCCTTCCCCCAATATTAAGGGGTGAGAATCCAATGATCGGAGAGGTGCAACAAACAGAAGCCGAAGGCTCCAAAGATTCAACACCCTGCCAAGAAGAACACCAAGACAAGAAGGAGCAAACTGGGGGTCCAAAAAAGGAATCTGAGACTTCCAATCCTCCAAGCGAGCCAACCTTGGTCATTACTCCAGGGAAATCATCTAAATAGGTCAACAATCCCATCATTTCTATTACCCCCTGTAGTCCACAAAGGGAATACTAGATGCAGGTTGGATTTTTGGTGAAGAATTAACACCCATAATAGTCAAAGAACTACCTCTGATTGAATTCTTCTTCAATAAGAAGATAAAGGCTATCGTGAAACAAGAACTTTACCAAGAGGTAGGTACTGTATCTAAAAAATTTAAAATCTTAACTGATGGGAGAACTATGAAAAAAGAAGAATTTGCAATGAAAATAGCAGGAACATTGGGAGCTTTTTCTACGGCAAACCAATATTTAGTCGGGACCCTAAAGGATCAGCTAAAACAAAAAAATCATTTGATCAAGACATTAGAGGCTAAACTAGCTATAATAGAGGCCACTGCCAAAGATCAGGCAAATACAACTTTAGAGAAAGCTAGAATAGATGATCAAAAATAAATCGAGCAGCTCAAAGCCGATCTCGAACAAACACAGTTGATGGCTCAGACAAGTCAGATACTGATGCAGGAGCATCGCCAATATCAAGCGAGCCAGTGCAGAAGCAAAAGATAGTTGGACAAGCGCCAACGCAAATTTTGAAATCACCTTGAAGTTGTTGCGCAATTTTAAATGAAGTCATTAAGAAGAAGCACACTTGTAAAATGTAAACGGACCTTGAGCGATTTGCTCTCGTCCTTAGTAGGTAGGAGGCATTTAAAGTAGTTAATGCGAGTAGGTAGAATTGAATGTGTATATTAGATAGTTTTAGAGTGCAAGAGGGAAACGGGATATAGACACCATCATTGTGTATTGTAACATTATCAGAGGAAGAAGAGCATAGGAGAGAAGAAGAGAGTTGTGTAAGAACACCCATGTACAGATATTTGGATTAATAGAAAGAGGTTGATTCAAATTCATGGTTTCGTGTTTGTTCTCTATGTATTGATGTTGAATGATATGCTCATGAATGTTTGCTTCCTATTATACATTTGCTTTATATGCTGTGTATATGATTTCATGTTTTGAGTTTGAAGTCTGAAAGGAAGCAGAAATGAGTTTCAATTGTTTCTCTATCTGAGCAAGGATTCCTGCAAGGAGTACAGTCGAATTGTCCGCAAGGAGTGCGTTGACAAAGGGGTTAGATAGGGTATCTTTTGTTCTCATTCACGCAGAAGTGCAGTGGGCACAGGAGCCGTGCAAGGAATGCGCAGGCCGAGCTAAGTCTCAGGGTTGTGAATCTAAGTGAAGCATTGAAAGACTGTTGTTGCGGGTGTGTGCAGGGTCAAAGGAAGTTTAGCACTTGGAAGTGTCTGAGGGTTGCCGCAAGGAGTGCGCACAAGATTCTTCTCTAAGACTCAGAGTCATAAGAAAGCTCAGGAAGGATAAGGCCTTCGAAACATTGAAGGACAGTGCAGAAAAGTTGTATCTGGAAGAATTCAAGAAGACGTCACAAGTTTGCATGCAGGTGAACAAGTTTTCAGGGAGGAATACTTGGTTCAGGTTGCAGGGAATCATCAGGAAGGACGGACGGTCAAAATTCTCTGAAGAGGATTCATGAATTTTCGTGAGCCATCAGATCTCACGAAGGAGCAGGGGAGATACGGTGAGTATTCCCAAAAGGTTCAAAGCTCAGGAGAGACAGGACCGTAGATCTGATCCATAAGGGCCGTCGGATTTACTTGTGGATTACCACATTAGGGTCACAGGTGGAAGTCCCGTAAACGTTGCAACGGGAATCGCAAAATCATGACACGCGATATTCCGAAAGCTAAAGGGGGTTTGTGTGGGCCACGAAGGAGTCAGTGAGTGGACAGGTGGCATGTTGTTTCTGAGATTCATGGAGTGAAGTTCCGAAAACATTGCATCAGGATTCACGATACCATGAAGTCCAAAATGTCGATGAGGTGATGTGGCGATGAAAAGTCAAACTCGCGAGTGCATCGGAGTTTTGGCATATCGGGATTCGAGATTCGGTAAGACAAGTTGTTCGACATCGCGAGTGCTGAAATCGCGATAAGAGAAATCCTGAAAGGGGAAGAGAAAGGTTAGCGTTGACTGTTTTCGGGTTTCGGGGATTCGAGATACCAACACTTGAGCTACAGATTCACGAAAGCGCGAATTCCGATCTCCTAAGTGTAAAGAGGGGATCCCACGAGGATTGTTGTGGGTGTAGATTTCCCAATAGGGAAATAGAAGATCATTTAGAGTTCTTCGAGCCATGGAAAAATGAAAGATCCTGTGTTGACCTGGACCTTCCGACCTGCGGGTTGAGAGGTAGCATGCGTCGACATCAGTTTGGTATCAGAGCACAGAAAGGTTCTTTGCTTTCTATAGTAGAGAAGAAAGAAGAATTCACCATTCCACCAAGGAGAAGAGACATGCAAACACCCGATCAACTAGAGGAGAGGGAAATGCCGAGAAGAAGAGGCAGGCAGATGACACATCCAGCTATGGAAAGAGAGATGCGTGATCTATGAGCTAGACTCGAAGACATGGAGTACAGCGCAAAGACGCACAGTTAGTGCAGTGGATCTCAGTGATTCCGAAAGTGAGATTGAGGTTGAACGTGAAGAAGAAGTTGCAGCTAAAGATGCATCAAATGAATGTTTTATCAGAGCTATTGCAAGGATGGGTGCAAGAGAAAAGATGGGCATTCCAGTTCATGAGGGAAACTTGGATGCAGAAGAGCTTCTAGATTGGATCAGAGCTCTAGACACATACTTCGACTATGAAGATGTCGAAGAGGACAAGAAAGTCAAGCATGTTGTCACTAGATTGAAAGGACATGCAACATTGTGGTGGGATGAACTACAAGCTGACAAACACTGCAAGGGCAAGCAGAAAATCAAGAGCTGGGATAGAATGATCGTGAAGATGAAGGCGAAATTCATCCCTAGGGATTATCAAATTACTTTGTTCAGGAGGATGAAGAACCTGAGACAAAAGCTGATGACAGTGAAAGAATACACTGAAGAATTCTACAAGCTGAACATCGGGGCAGGTGATCGGGAGAGCGATGATGAAAAAGTTGCAAGATATATGAATGGCCTGAGATATGATATCCAGGATGAGATGAGCATGGTAACTATCCGAACGGTGGAAGATGCTTATCAGATGGCTCTGAAAGCAGAAGAGATGCTGAGCCGAAAGCAGAGTCAAGGAGGCTAAGGTAGAAGTTAGCCCAGAGGCAAATCAGTTGCCCAGGACAAATATCAAAATCCCAAGGAAGACTGGAAGAAACCTTAGACTCAAACTGAGAGAGGTGGAACCTCACAGAGAGGATAGCATACTGAGCAGAAAGGAGATTATGCTGATAATAACACTTTTCCTCGTACTAGAGGTAGAGGAAGAGGAAGAGGTGGAGTAATAACATGCTTCACATGTGGAAAGAATGGACACAAATCTTATGAATGTCCAGATAAAAAGAAAGAGGTTGGAGAGACTCACATTGCCGAGGCATAGAGGTGGGATGTTGAGGCAGAAGACACTAAAGGCGGAATATTGCTGATGATGCGAAAAGTCCTTTTGACACCCAAGAAGGAGGTGGAGTGTTTAGTCCAAAGGAACAGACTTTTTCGGACTACTTGCAAAACCAAGGATAGGGTATGCAAGGTCATTGTGGACAGCGATAGCACGGATAATCTTGTTTCAACCGAGATGGTAGAGAAGCTAGAGCTGGAGACGATTGATCATCCAAGCCCATACAGAGTTTCGTGGCTACAAAAAGGACATCAGGTAACTGTCACTAAACAATGTTTAGTTGAATTTAAAATAGGAGGATATAATGATAAGATATTATGTGATGTCATTCTTATGGATGTTTGTCATCTATTGCTGGGTAGACCATGGCAATATGACAGGAAGGAATGTGATTCATGATGGGAGAATGAACACATACACCCTAGAGAAGAAATGGAGGACTCACATGTTGTTTCTAATCAAGGATAAGGAGGTGAAGCTAGAAGTAAGCAACACTGTACTTCTCATGAGTGGGAAGGAACTTCTTACAGAGGTTAAGAAGAAGAAGGAACCGCAATTCATTGTGGTCAGGAAACCAAGAATTGTTTTGACTAGCACAAGGGTGGATGATTTACCAGAAGAAGTTTAGGAACTGCTGGAAGAGTTTGCTGACATGGTAGTGGACGAACTACCTCATTCGTTGTCACCGATTAGAAGTGTGAGTCATCATATTGATCTCATACCAGGAGCCAATTTTCCAAATAAAGCCGTGTACAGGTTGACACCACAAGAGAATGAGGAAGTTAAAAGACAAGTCCAGGAGTTGTTGGACAAAGGTTTGGTCAGGGAAAGCTTGAGTCCATGTGTTGTTCCAACAGTACTCAGTCTGAAGAAAGACGGAGGCTGGAGGATGTGTACTGACTCGAGGGCGATCAACAAGATAACCATCAAGTACATATTTCCATTGCCAAGGATGGATGATCTGATGGATTGCTTGAGTGGAGCAAAGTATTTTTCAAAGATTGATTTGAAAAGCGGTTATCACCAAATCCGCATGAGAGAAGGTGATGAATGGAAGACGGCATTCAAAACCAACGAAGGGTTGTATGAATGGCTTGTTATGCCGTTTGTCTTAACAAATGCGTCGAGTACCTTCATGAGGTTTATGAACGAAGTCCTGAGGGAGTTCATCGGAAAATTTTTCATTGTATATTTGGATGACATATTGATTTTCAGTAAAACAGTGGCAGAGCATCTGAAGCATTTGGCTATAGTGATGGAGAGATTGCAACAAGAGAAGCTATTGATAAACATGAAGAAGTCCTCATTCATGAAGACAGAGCTCATTTACTTGGGGTTTGTTATTTCCACAGATGAGTTGAGGATGGATCCAGATAAAGTGGAGGTATTCAAAAATTGGCCATCACCGAAGAATATCTTTGAGGTGAGAAGTTTTCACAGATTGGCTAGTTTCTACCAGAAGTTCATCAGGAATTTCAGTGGAATTAGTGCAGCGATGATGGACACCATGAAAAAAAGACATAAGTCTTTTCACTAGACAGAAGAGGATGAGAAGAGTTTTAGTCTGTTGAAGAGGAAGATCACGGAACAACCATTTTTGGTGTTGCCGGATTTCCATAAGACATTTCAAGTGAAATGTGATGCAAGTGGATTTGCAATAGGAGTAGTCTTGACTCAGGAAGACAGGCCGATAGCGTACTTCAACAAGAAGCTGAATGAAGCGAAAGTGAAGTACTCCACTTATGATAAGGAGTTTTATGCTATCATTCAGGCACTGAAGAAATGGAGGCATTACTTGATCCCGAAAGAGTTTGTCGTATATAGTGACAATCATGCATTGCAGTTGTGACTCAACAGGAGAAGTTGAATCAGAAACATGTCAAATGGGTTGAGTACATGCAGAATTTCACTTTTGCGATAAAACATATTTCTGGTACTGCTAACAAAGTTGTTGATGCTTTGAGCAGGAAGTGTTTGTTGTTGCAGGAGTTCAAAGTCAAAACATTGGGTTTTGATGATCTCAAGAACATGTACGCAGATGATCCAGATTTTAAGGAGGCATATGAAGTAGCTGAGAATCAAATTCTCAGGGATAGAAGCCAATGGGTAGAATACATGATCCAGTAAGGATTACTGTTCAAGGGTAATCAACTGTGTATTCTGAAATGCTCCATGAGGGAGAATCTGTTGAAGGAGAAACACAGTGGAGGATTGGCAGGGCACTTTGGTCACGACAAGACGTTCGCAAAGCTAAATGAGTCATATTTTTGGTCGGGAATGCGAGCAGATGTCAAGAGATTCATGGACAGATGCAGAATTTGCTAGCATTCGAAGGGAAGGAGGCAGAATGCGGGGTTTTATCAACCATTGCCCATACCAGAGAGGCCATGGGATGCAATTAGCATGGATTTTGTATTGGGATTGCCAAGAACACAAAGAGGTTGTGATTCAATCTTTTTGGTGGTGGATAGATTTTCCAAGATGTCATACTTCATTCCATGTCAGAAAACCAGTGACGTAACTCATATTGTGAATCTATTTTTCAAAGAAGTCATTCGACTTCATGGATTTCCAAGGAGTATAGTTTCGGATCGAGATACTAAATTCATAGGTAATTTTTGGAGGACCTTATGGAAGAAGCTGGGAACTAAATTTTCATTTAGTTCAGCTTATCATCCTCAGACGGATGGACAGACAGAAGTGGTGAACAAAATTCTGGGAGACTTGCTGAGAAGCTTGGTGACAGAGCACCACAGCTAGTGGGACCACATATTACCACAGGCGGAATTTGCTTATAACGACTCGGTTAACAGAAGTACAGGGAAGAGTCCATTTCAGGTTGTCTATGGCATGCAGCCGAGAGGAATTTATGAGCTGAAGGATTTAGAACAAATTGTGACTAGGAGCGCTAGTGCAGAAGAATTCACAGAGGCGATGAAGGAACTTCACAGCCAGGTGAAGGAGCGATTGCAAAATTCAAGCCAGGAGTATAAGCACAGAGCAGATAAGCATAGAAGACAACTTCAGTTTGAGGTTGGTGACTTGGTTCTGGCACATTTGAGGAAGGAAAGGTTCCCGAGAGGAACATACAATAAGCTGAAGATGAAGAAAATCGGGCCATGTAAGGTCTTGAAGAAACTTGGAGCAAATGCTTATGAGATTGAATTACCCGATGGGATCAGAATTTCTCCAATATTCAATATCTCGGATTTGTACCCATATAGAGTTGAGGAAACCGGGACTGGAGATGAGTAGCCAGTGATCCAGTGGACAAAGAAGATGCCAATTGCAGATAAGCCACAAATGGAGCACATACTAGATAAAAGAGTGAGCAAAAGGAGTAGGCGAAAGCAATACTTTGAGTATCTGGTCAAATGGAAGAACCATCCAGTTGAAGATGCCAGCTGGGAGACCGAAGTAGAGATCCAGAAACATGGACACACCATGCACAAGCTCATGGACAGGAGCCCATGAAAAGTTTCAAGCAAGGGAGTATGATGTAGGAGCATCGCCAACATCAAGTGAGCCAACGTAGAAGCAAAAGACAGCTGTCAAGGAGTGCGCAGGCTGAGCTAAGTCTCAGGGTTGTGAACTTGAGTGAAGCATTGAGAGACTGCTGCTGCAGGTGTGCATAGGGTCGAAGGAAGTTCAACACTTGGAAGTGTCTGAGGGTTGCCGCAAGGAGTGTGCACAAGATTCTTCTCTAAGACTCAGAGTCATAAGAAAGCTCAGGAAGGATAAGGCCTTCGAAACATTGAAGGACAACACATAAAAGTTGTATCTAGAAGAATTCTAGAAGACGTCACAAGTTTGCATGCAGGTGAACAAGCTTTCACAGAGGAATACTTGGTTCAGGTTGCAGGGAATCATCAGGAAGGATGGACAGTCGAAATTCTTTGAAGAGGATTCACAAATTTCTGTGAGCCATCAGATCTCACGAAGGGGCAGGGGAGATATGGTGAGTATTCCCAAAAGGTTCAAAGCTCAGGAGAGACAAGACCGTAGATCTGAGCCATAAGGGCCGTCAGATTTACTCGTGGATTACCACATCGGGGTTTTATAGGTGGAAGTCCCATAAACGTTGCAATGGGAATCACGAAATCACAACACACGATATCCCGAAAGCCAAAGGGGGTTTGTGTGGGCCACGGAGGAGTCAGTGAGTGGACATGTAGCACGTTGTTTCGGAGATTCGTGGAGTGAATTTCCGAAAACATTGCACCAGGATTCGCGATACCATGAAGTCTGAAATGTCGATGAGGTGACGTGGCATTGAAAAGTCAAACTCGCGAGTGCATCATAGTTTCGGCATATCGGGATTTGGGAGTCGGTAAGACAAGTTGTTCGACATCGTGAGTGTCGAAATCGCGATAAGAGAAATCCTGAAAGGGGAAGAGAATGGTCAGTGTTGACTGTTGTCGGGTTTCAGGGATTCGAGAGATCAATGCTCGACCTATGGATTCGCGAAAGACCGAATTCCGATCTCCTAAGTGTAAAGAGGGGATCCCACGAGGATTGTCGTGGGTGCAGATTTCCCGATAGGGAAATAGAAGAGCATTTAGAGTTCTTCGAGCCGTGGAAAAAGGAAATATCCTGTGTTGACGTGGACCTTCCGACCTGCGGGTTGAGAGGTAGTGTGCGTCGACATCAGATACAGATAGGCCAGAAAGGAGAATTGATAGAGTAGCTACAAGCCAAATTAGAGTTCGTCGAAAGCCAGGTAATCGATAACGGGATATTTCAATCCCAAGCAATAGAAATCAGAAAAAGGTTATCGGTAGTGCATCAAGGTCTGCTTGTTAAAGTAGAAACGATTCAAAGCAACTGCCAACTCATTGATCAGGTATTGGAGAAACTCTCTCTCAGAGAAAGGGAAGCTGGGGCGGCTTGGGTTGCTTTCCAGGAGGCTATTATAGCCACGACGAGAAGGGAGACAGGCAGTAGTTCCAGTTTTCCCATCCCAGATTAGACCAAAGGAAAAATCTTGTTGAAAGAATGGGAGCGTAACATATCTGAAGGTAGACAACAAGCTAAGGAGGTAAGAAAATCCTGTGAAGAAACTTTCGGTCTATTAAATGGGATTTCATTGGGTTCCGATGGTGAATGTACCATTGAGATACTGGGCCAGATCAATATAGCCAAATATCTGCTAAATATCAAGGAAAATGAAGAAAGAGAATTAGGTGAAATATCACAAATAACGTAGATGGACATAGTTCAAATAGATAAATGGTTAATTAAATTGAGTATACTATTATGTTCTATCAATGCCAAAGACCAACAGGTGGAAGGAAAATTGCCATTATTGGCGAAAGATTGTTATTCTTTTGAGGCCAATAATCAAGCAGAACCTTCTAAGTTGATATCACAGCTGGTGGGAAGGTGTGTCATTTGCACAAAGCATGCGAAGAGGCAGGTTTCCGGTACCAAATGAGGACAGAGATAAATAATTGAACGATTAAACTCCTTTATTGTAATCGAAAACCTTTGGAACAATTGAGATTCCAGCATATAGAAATTTGTATAAATATACATTTTGGAGAAAGAAAAAGGAGGCTGGACCTATTTTGGTCATTTGTAATAGAGACTCTCCTTTTTCAATATTAATACAAAGAAATCCGAAGAATCCTGATTCCGTCAAGACTTTGTTATGAGTTTGTTTCCTCTCTAATTTCGTGTTCAATTTCATTTTGCACATATATGTTTGATGAATGTTACACTGCAATTTAGTAAAACCTCTATTGTGGTGATTAGTTTTAATTATTTATATAGTTTATAGTTTTTCCTCTGTATCGGCTATCAACAGATACAAGACCTATGGACTCATTAGATTTTCATATTTTATACATTCGTTAGATTTCTTCTCACCTTTTCCTTCTTCTGTTTACGGGGAGAGATTCTCCCTTGAAAGGAGCCTCGTATTATAAACAGCTTTATGTTTTTCTCACATTTTCACACACGTCAATTATTTAATAGATAACACAGTTACGGGAAAAGGCCTTTAGTTTGTAATTTATCTTTAACATTAAATCATATAGCTCTCTTTTATACGATCGAATTGAGACATCATCTAAAAATTTGAAACTTTCCTTTACTTTCACTATTCCTCTATGACTGTCCCCGTTGTAAGACAACCTAACATTGAGCCCAATTTATCATACCAAACACATATCGCTTTGAACCTTTTCAATACTATTCTTAAAATAGCTAATACCCGGGTAGAACTTGAGTGTTCGTGGGCTACGATTGAGCGGGATATAGGCTAGACAACGACAACCTGGAAATCAGCCTTAACTTCCTTTCCTGAAGGTTGATGCTCTCCCCTTTATTACTCTTCACTCACTTTTGGATGCCTAGACACTGTACCTTCTAAGCCTTAGGTACAGACTCTGGAACAACATCTTTTTGGCGTCGTTGCCGGGGAACGAAGTTACAAAACCTTTTCCCTAGGAAGAACAACATTCTCGCAAGTTTCACCCTTTGATAGTGAACAAAGAGTGAACACCCTCTAAAGGATTTTCTTATCTTTCACTTGGCGAATCCACATTAAATAAGCTGGCATCTGGTTGAAGGAATACCAGACAAAACCTAGAGGGAAAACAGACCACGCCTGTTTTTTATCCCGAAAAGATACTAAAAGTTAGAGGTTCCCTTAAGCCAACTACTATAGTCTATCAGCTTAAGTACCCACAACCCAAGATCAAGAGTTCATTTGAACCTTCAACTTCGCACAGTTCCCCTCCCGAAAATACCAATCCAATTTTAGCTCTCTCTAAGACTAAAACTGAAACCCTTTCGATAACCTCTGACGTATATAGAGGTAAAAGCCTTGCAGTGGATTTATCAGAGATCGATATCCCGCCAAATTTTCAGTTAGATCTCATGACCTCACCAGATCTCAGAGAGTATACCTTACACTCGGATTACATGCCCGCGGGTTCCCCTGATTACATTTCTTGCAAATCTAAAGAGCCAAGTCCTTGCATCGCTTATCACCCATCTTTGGTTTTCTCGTCTCACGAAGAAGCTAAAGATTCTCTTTTAGTGTTCCAGAACCCTCTATACAATACACCGTTTCCCTATCCAGTAGTACCAATGGTAGCCACCGGAGGAGGAGGTGGAGGGGTTTTCGAAGGTGGTGGAGTTTTAGGAGGTGGTGGAGCTCCAGGAGGAGGAGTAGGAGGCCAAGGGCCTCTCCCCCCTCCCATATTTTTTGCTAAAGTGGCTGCAAGATATGTGCCTTTGGTTATACCTATCCCTCTTCATGACCTTCCTGAAAATTATATAAAAAACCTACCTAAGTTTACAGGAGAAGGAGACCTGACCGCAGCCAAACATATAAACTTTTTCTATCAATTCACGGATATCCTAGGTCTTGAGCACAAAGACGTGTATTCGAGGATGTTTGTTCAAAATTTTGAAGGACAGGTATGAACCTGGTTTCAAAGCCTACCCGTAGGATCGATATTATCCTATGATGCCCTAGAAGACACCTTCCTTAGATAGTGGGGCGAAAGGAAAGACCACTTGTATTATTTGACTGAGTTTGGATCTTTAAAGAAAAAGAATTTGGAAACAGTTATAGAATTTATTCAAAGATTTAATAAGTTGTATAATAAAATCCCAGTCGATGTTAAACCATCCCAACCTGCAGCCAAAGTAACCTTCACAGGAGCTTTGGAACCCGATTTTTCCCTTCTCTTAAGACAAAGAAGAAGGGCTACCTTAACCCAAATGCAGGATGATGCTGTGGAAATCGAATCTAACATGATGGTTTCTGGAAAATTGAAAGCTAAGGTAGAAACGGGAAACCAAGAAACCAGACTTTTCAGGGAACAAGCCGGACCCTCAGTGTCTAATAGATCCACATATGACAAAATGGATGATATATCTAGGATAATTAAGGAATTGTCAAATAAAATTTCTAGGATGGAGCTGGATCAATCTAAGGCCGATCCTTTCATTAAAAGGGAATTCAGGAGAAACCCCAATATTCAAAATCAACAAAGACAGACTAAAAATGAAGATCAGAAAATTCAAACCCCTTTAAAAAATGAAAATTTTATAGGAGGAAATGACCAGGAAGATTTCGAGGGTCTGGAAGAAGATGTGACAAATTTGGGTGACAACTGCACTCAACCTTACGTAACTAAAGAAGATTATGATAAGTCTTTAAACACACAACAACCCACAGATACAAATGATGACATAAACAATATAGATGTCCCTGACTATCAAGAAGTAACTAATTCGATAATGGCCGAAGTTCAACCTAGATATAACCCGAGGTCTAAAAACAAATCTGCATTGATTTCTCAACCCAAGAAAATCCTCCCTAGAGGTGAAGAATACGTGCCAGCCCCAAAAGAGACCGAAACATCTACTAACAAAATAAAAGGGGTAGACTTGTTGGATCTTAAAGCCAAGAAGGTTGAGACTCAAACAAGGGAAATCAAGACAAATGAGGCACCCACACTGGTAAATAAACTCACGAGTAATAAATCAACTCAGACAAATAAGTTGGAGAAGAGAGAGTCCAAGATTTCAACCAGATAAATAGACAAAGGTAGTGATGGTTTTAGTTTTAAAAATGAGATAAATAGGATCAAAATATTGATCCCTCTGGTTGAATTAGCAAAGAATCATGCATATCGTAAGAAAATAACCAAAGTGATAGGTTATTTGGATCAAGAAATTCAATCAGACATGATAAACTTGGAAGATGATAAGCCCAATATCACTTTTGGTCCACATTTCGAGGGTTCCTGAGACACCGTTGCTCCTTTCTATATCACCCTAAATGTGCATGATCGACTGTTGCATAACTGCATGCTAGACTCTTATGGATAGATTAGGCCTCGAGATCACCAAGCCTTGCAAAGATCTCTACTCTTTCAATTCGATAAGAGTTAAGTGCATGGGTATGATAAAATATTTAGTAGTCACCCTTGCACAGGTCCCAGTCAAAAGCGTCCTGATGGATGTAGTTATTGCTGATATCCCCCCAAAGTATGGATTACTACTATCAAGGTCATGGGGAGCCAATCTTGGGGGGTCCCTCCAACTGGACATGACTTATGCCACGATTCATGTGTTTGGTGGACAACTTACTCGGTTATACAAAGAAATGAGGTTAGCCTATACAGTGAGCGATCCTCATAATCCTAACAATTTTCCTGTTTACATTGTTGATCAAGATCTGGGAAATTGTATTTTGTATTTTGATAATGGTATATATAACTGCGCAGAAGAAAATTGCATAGATGAGAAATAATAAAAAAATATGCATAGCACTGGGATCTAGAAAATGTTTTTGTATGGTGCCTTGTCATGTCAAGGAGCAAGTGCATGGGTACTTTTTTTGGCACCTGGAAATAAATTTGTTGTCCCCTTCTCTTACAAGCTTCAATGGGATATAGACTACACCAACAATGTATGTGAGTATGAAGCCTTAATATTAGGATTGGAAGCTGCCAGGAAGCTGAACATAAAGAACCTGGAAGTATATGGAGACATAGAGTTGATAGTCAAATAGATAAATCAACAATACCAAGACAAGCACCCAAGATTGAGATTGTACAAAAATTGTGCCTGGGATCTAATGGAAAATTTCTTCACATCTATAAATATCCACTTCATCCCACGCACCAAAAATTTGCAGGCCGAGTCGTTAGCCAAGGAAGCCTTGACTTTCACTCCCCCTACAACTTTTAAATTAAAATACCACATAGAGGTAAGGCACAGACCATCCATCCCGAACAACATACAACACTGGTAGGTTTTCGAGGATGACAAAAAGATCAAGGAATTCCTCGAAGCAGTGGGCGACTTCTATAAAACTCACATTGATCAAGAGAATCAAAATGATGACATATGGATCATGCAAGAAGGAGAAGACCCTCAAGAGTTCCAGGAAAAGATTGCAAATCATTGCATGCTGGTTCTAAAGAACAATCAGATTCCAAAAGGATTAATTCCCCTGGAGAGAGTGTTTGATCAGAATGACATACCCTTGAAATCCACCCCGCAACCCCAACCAGAGGAGGTTGAAGACTACGATGTAGGGAACAAAGAAGAACCTAAGATGGTAAAAATATCAAAGTACCTTCCTCCTGAGGTAAAAAGCAAGTATAAAGACTTGCTCGGACAGTATAAAGATGTTTTCGCTTGGTCTTACAAAGAGATTAGAACCTACAACACTGTTGTAATCGAACACAAGATACCCCTAAAACCTGGTGTCAAAACCTTTCGACAAAAACTCAGACAGATCAACCCTATTTTATTGCCTATGGTTGAAAAGGAAGTTAAAAATCTCTTGGATGCAAAAATAATAGTACCTCTAAGATATTCCGATTGGGTAGCAAACCTAGTCCCAGTCAGAAAGAAGAGTGGGGAGATTAGATTGTGTGTCAATTTTAGGAATCTGAATAAGTCCTCCCTCAAAGATAACTACCCTTTATGCAAAATGGATCACGTTTTAGAAAAGGTAGTTGGGGCAAATAGAATGTCGATGATCGACGGTTTCTCTGGGTATAATCAAATTACCATAAATGAATTAGATAAAGAGAAAATAGCCTTCACTACCCCATGGGGTACTTTTATGTATGATAAAATGCCATTTGTTCTAATGAATGCAGACGCTACTTTCCAATGTGCCATGGACATTGCTTTCATCAGTGAAAAGGATAAATTTCTGGTCATTTATCTTGATGATCTAACTGTTTTTTCTAAATCTGATGAGATCATCTGGTACATCTCAAGCAGACGTTTGAGAAATGTCGTAAGTTTGGTCTGTCTTTGAATCCCAAAAAGTCCCACTTCACCATGCAAGAAGGTAAACTCTTGGGCCATATTGTATCTCGAGAAGGTATTAAAATCGATCCTAAAAGAGTTGAGGCTATAAATACTATAAATATTCCTAGGAATGTAAAAGAAATTCAATCATTTTTAGGAAACATAAATTTTTTGAGGAGATTTATTCCGAACTTTGCTGAAATCGTGAAATTGATCACAGATATGCTAAATAAAAACAATGAAGTGAAATGGAAAACAGAAGTCAAAGTGGCATTTGCACGCGTCAAGAAAGTCATAAGCGAGGCACCTGTACTAGCAAGCCTTGATTATCTAAAAGATTTTCTTATTTTCTCGTTCGCCTCTGAACACACAATCACCATGGTACTCCTCCAAAAAAATGAAGAAGGTTTCGAACAACCGATAGCCTTTTTTAGAAAGAGTCTCAAAGATGTAGAACTTAAATATGATATAATGGAAAAGAAAATGTATGCTATGGTGAAGGCATTGAAAGCATTCAGAACTTATGTGCTGCATTCCAAGATAATCGCATATGTACCTACCAGTTCTGAAAAGGATATTTTGGTTCAATCTGATAGTGATGGAAAAAGGGGACGATGGCTTGCCAAAATTCAAGAATTCGACCTGGAAATAAAACCAACGAAATTGGTAAAAGGACAAGGTTTGGCCAAACTCTTAGAAGAATCAAATTTCAGATCTCTCAGTATAAATGACCTACAGGGATATGAAGAAGGTGTGAACATGAATGAGTTTGATGAGCCAACAAGTGCAATGAGAATCAAAGAGAAGTTTGTCTCATCATATTGGTACAAAAACATAGTGTCATATCTGACGACATTGAAATGCCCGAGTGATTTACCCCCATCGAAAGCCAGAATGCTAAAATTACATGCGGTCAACTACTGTATATCCGATAATCAATTATATTGGAAGGGCCCACTAGGTTTCATGTTGGTCTGTTTAGTCAAATCAGAAACAGAGAGGGTAATAAGTGAATTTCATGAAGGAGTCTATGGGGGGCACCACGCTTGGAGGGTGACAACTTATAAGATCCTGAGGGCAAGGTATTATTGACCAAAATTTTTGTCAGACATAAATGCCAAAGTCAGAGCCTGTAACCCGTGCCAATTGTTCGCAGGAAAGCATAAACTCTCAGCACTACCATTGGTGCCGGTCAAAATGGAAGCCCATTTCCAGCAATGGGGACTAGATTTTATAGGCGAAATCAACCCCCATTCTAGCGCTCAACACAAATGGATCTTGACTGCCACAAATTACTTCACTAAATGGGTCGATGCTATTTCAACCAGAAGGGCAACAGATTCAGTGGTAATAGACTTCTTGGAAGACAACATTTTGTCTAGATTCGGCTTCCCCCGAAAAATAGTCACGGATAACGCCCAGGCTTTCAAATCTATGGCTATGATCAGCTTTTTCCAGAAATACAATATCGTACTTGGTCATTCCACAACTTATTATCCCCAAGGAAATGGACTAGCCGAGTCTTCAAACAAGATTCTGATAAATGTAATTAAGAAAGAGTTGGATGATAATAAAAAATATTGGCATGTGCATTTGAAATACGCCTTATGGGTGAATTGGATAGGCACGAAAAAATATATCGGCGCCTCACCTTTCCAAATAGTGTAAGGGACCGACGTGGTATTACCGATAAATCTAGCACTCCCTATGATGAAATTATGGCAAGATGAGAAAGAAGAACCAAATCATGTTACCAGAAGGATAAATCAACTAATTGAAGTGCAACAACATAGGATTGAAGTAGACGAAAGGTTGCAGAAATACCAAGATGATATGAAAATGTTATTTGACTGTAAGACAAAAGACAAAGAGTTTCTCCTAGGCGATTTGGTCTTGAGATGGGATGCTAGGAAGGAAGACTCAGTGAAACATGGTAAATTTGATCATATTTGGTATGGACCATTTAGAGTCGCAGCTCCTGAAGGAAAGAATTCGTTTCTATTAGAAAATATGGACTGTAAAATCTTCGACGCCCCGGTCAATGGACGTTATTTAAAACATTATATGCAATAACTGGTTCCCAAAAAATTCCTACTGTAATATATCGGTTTGTGTTTTCCTTTCTCATAATTTGTTTTTGGTAAGTGCACTTTCACCAATAATTAATCAGGTCAATGATTTTTGTAGAAATAGAAATACGGAATTTTCAATACATATACATATACATACACACACACACACAC
>CBVK0102512391.1:0-10460 GCA_900067695.1 Picea abies
GACTCCATACCTTCCCCTTTAGCACTTCCCCCCCTTCTCTTCAATCCTCTCTTCCTACCCCTCCCTGTGGGATCCCTGGAACCTACCCCTCCCCCCTCCCTCTGCTTTGAACACTTCCACAACTAACTCTATGGGGATAAAGGAAAATGCAGCCCCCAAGACCTCTTGGCATGTGTGCCCTTGTTTTGTGGGTCCATAACCCCTCTTGAAGGGATGTCGGCCCCTCTTTAAAAGACGTCTCACTTGAGTTGTATATAAATACACAAATCGAGCTCTCAATTCCATCATCTCATCTTTTGATCTTCTTGATCTGAAATATTAAGTGTCATCAGCCTAAGGTCTCTTAATTTTGGCATTTTTCTTGTGATTAGTATTTTTCTCTTGGGTGCATTTTTGTATTTCTGTTTTCAGCACTTGTGCTTGGCTTTTGCACTCTCTCTCTAGTGCACTAGACCTATCTCTATCTAGTACACTTGTGAGGAGGCTATTTTAAAATTTGGATCAGATTTGGTTCCAACAATTCTTCTATTAACCCTTACAAATCTGAACAGTTGAGTTGTTATTTAGTGTTTCCTAAACAATGATTTGAAGATGGCACCTCAAATCACTGTGGCATTATGAAGATGTTTCTGCCCCTAACTCTACTATCTAGTTGAGTCGCCATGCTAATTATAATCAAAGAACATATTCTAGAAATTGTGTGACACTTCAAAAATGTAAGGTTTTCTGCTATAATGTAAAAAATCTTAAATATTGAAAGAATTTCGTTAACAAGTTGACCTACAAAGAAAAAACTATGAAAATGACTATTGTGTAAAATGCACTTACAGCCTTATGTTTTAATTTGAGGACTTGGATTATTGTCACATTTAGTTTTTTATAACTGAAAAGAATCAAGATTGAGTTTAGTTTTCCCTAACTAATTGTCAATGATTTTACTAACAACAAATTTTGGACCATTTGGTACATCCCAATACATTTATGATCAAGATCCACATAGTTGTATACCATTCCGCAAAATCCACATACCTTGTATCTGCCATTCCAATAAGACGAACACAATAATGAGTTCATGAGCATGACCTACGCCTATTCATCTCTATTTAAGCTCTCATTGACAAAATCCACATACAAATGAGTTCATGAGCATGACCTACGCCTATTCATCTCTATTTAAGCTCTGAATGACAAAATCCACATACAAAGATTTAATTAGGAGAAACGTTTTGTCCATATCGACTTCAAATGCTAGGAAATCAACCCAACCAAAAGATTAGATAAACTCTGTCCAAGTTGACTTCAAAGGCTAGGCAATCAACACGAAATATTGAAAAGGACATTTTGGTAGAGTAGACAAGATAAATTTAATTCCTCATTAGTCTAATATACATTTTGGTAGTATAGACAAGATAAATTTAATTCCTCATTAGTCTAATATACATTTTGGTAGTATAGAGTCTAGACAAGATAAATTTAATTCCTCATTAGTCTAATATACCCCAGGTATTACATAAGACTGTGAGCATATACCCTATCAAAATATCTTTTATATATCAAAATATTTTTTATAGTGAAAATATTTTAAGAGGTTAGGGGTTAAAGTATATTATGTCTTATTTTATTGTGTTGAAAGTTGTTTTTTACAGTTTACTATTAGGGAGATGTGTAATTTCTTTCATGCTTAATATGGAATTGACACACGACATTTAAAAAAATTGTTAATAAAAAAGAAATCAATATTGATCATAAATAAACTATTTCAATGTCTACCCTTCAATGCTCAACAAAGAATTGACACATGGCATATATATATGTATAAAAAACCAATGTAAAGTCATCTTAACTCTCAAGCTGAAAACTTTTTTAAATTAAAAAAACATAAGAAAAAGTTTGTAACCTTGAAAAACTTGATCCCTCTCTTATCGAGAATTAAGTTAGATCTACACTGATTGTATCCTAATTTAAACACAATAATAATAATCAAGGAAAAAATAAAAAAATCCTAATTTAAACACAATAATAATAATCAAGAAAAAAATAAAAAAGACCAAATGTATTTAGAAATCATTAACTATGATAAACATGACCAACATGACCGTCAGTAACAATAAAAGCGAAACGAATAACATGGAAAAATCAGAAGCGGAGATAAAAGAAAATACATGCGCACGTGCAACAATTGCTCCACGCACTGCAAATTCACATTTCAAGACCTGTAGCAGACAACAAAGATATTGTCACAACACTTCTGAATGAGCCTAATCTCAATGCTAAAGTATTAAATATGTATCGTCTTAAAACTTAGTGTTACAAATTTCAAAAATGAACAATAGCCCATAAATACCCAACTCCTCAAATTAACAAGAAGAAATATAAATTTGAGAGTTATGAACGATCTAAGGTGCCTCTAACCAAATTATTGTTCATTAAAGAGTCGCAACTCTCTCAGATGCTGCTATATGGGGCATCCGTTTTCTACTAACAAAAGAACAACAAAACCTATGTTTTTCTAATCACGCATCAACACAACTTACCATTGAAATTACATAGACCAGATAAAAGTACTATCATAATAAAAGTATAACAGATACAGCATGTTCTGGCCATTTGCCAAAGATTTGATTCTATTATATTGTCATTGTTGCTTGGATTTATTGTCAGCAATTGATATAGAAAGATTCGATCTATTATATTGTCACTGTCACTTGGATTTATTTTCACCCTATAAGTAGCATAATTGCTTTAGAATCTCAGTCTCAAGCACATAGCAGAGCAGACATTTTCAACTTGCCTGTTTGGCAATACATATAAGCCTAGCACTTCATAATAGAACATGAAAAGAAGGTAATCTAAAGTGAAGCCGCAGTTTGTTTGATTATTCATAATAGAGAGGAAATGATTACATTCTCCAAAAATGTTACACCAAGTCTTGATCATCAGCAGGAAAGAGAATTCAAATTGTGCACTTTTCATGTCATAATAAATTCTTGTACGCACTTCAAATTCCATAACAACAAGTCCTTGCATTTGGGACCACTTCCACGGAAACTTCTATTGGAAACCCAAAAAAATTGAAATATCAACTCAAGCATGGGCCCAGACTCCAACCAAGACAAAATCCTCAACTGGAAAAGAAGATGAGCATCGGCAATATGAGGATTCGGTGAATAACTCAGATAATCTCCGAGGGGAAATCTGATTCATTAAATAATCACATAATCTCCAGGATGAAATCAGAAAATAGACCTTATGCAGAACCCCAGGAGGATAGATAATCATAACATGCAGAGTATATGCAATAAAACGTAGTTGACAATAAAGAACACGCACTCTTGTGTTTCCCTGACATGCAGAAAGCATGAGATAAGATCTGATATGTTCATGTAGTCACAGCGGCTATTCCTAACCAAATATTATTATAAGAAAAAGGGTCCATAACATATTGAAATAATGGGAAACATTAAAAGAGAAACAATGATCATGATCAAGATAGGAGGAATTGACAAGGATAGAACACGCACTCTTGTATTGCCCTGACATGCAGCAAGCATGAGATAATTTATAATAGCAATACTCTTTAGCAATTGGTCTCCACAGATAAATACAAAACACGGGATGCCTTGTTAAAAAAAACTTGATCTCAGAACAGCATTAATTAGAAAATGACTGATGGTATAAGATCTGATATATCATGTAGTCACAGCGGCTATTCCTAACCAAATATTATTATAAGAAAAAAGGTCCATAACATATTGAAATAATGGGAAACATTAAAAGAGAAACAATGATCATGAACAAGGTTGGAGGAATTGACAAGGATAGAGAAAACGACCATATATCATAGTAAATACAACTGCATTTGTGACTCTGAATGATTTGCTTAATGAAAAACTAATTGCTTGATGAAAAACAATAGTTGTATTGAGACCATTTGGATTATCACCAAGGTTGCTATTTGACTTGCACATTCAATCTAGGCATATTCGAGATTGAGGACAGTTCGGGTTACCTGCCACTTTTGCAGTATAACAACTGGTAAGGAAACATTTTCATGAGTAGGGGGACTTGTGGGATAAAGATGTAGGTCATGGGTTATCTTGACGAGATTGTAATCACTCTCAAAAAATACAAGCTGACAATCATCCTGCTTTTACAGAACTATGTCAGATGATTCAAAGTGATAGTTTGTTTAAACCAAAGTCTTGACTCTGCTCTACCTATCTGGAAGAATTGGAAGTGATCTTGTGAGAAGCCATTCACAGATTATTGAGCAAAGGAACTCTGTGAAGTTCAGGCCAACTCAACCAATTACAGATCGTCTCAAAAAGAAATGGAATATCCATGATCATGGACTACTATGGATTAGAGGTGCCAAGATATTTGGCAGTCATATTCTTCTTTTAAGACACAGGTCCTCGGTTGGCTGGTTCCTAAAACAGGAGTCAAGGATCAAGCTTGAAATAGTGACTTTACTTATGGATTCTGTGTAGTTTGTCACAAGACATATATAGTCAAGCACATCTGGGGCTTCAAAGTTGACGGCATGTTTTGGGACTAGGTCCCTGCAGAGTTCAATGTTGCTCCAATACATTGGAAAGGGATCATGTTCGGAGACAAGTGAATGATATGGCAGGCTATGAGGAGCATGAAGCATGTGATCAGGTTAACTGGCTTTCCCATTTTATGGATTCGTCGCTGTCAGGCAATTTTTCATGATGCAAGAACTCGTTTCAACCTGGTCGAAGTTTCTAACTTCAGAGCAGATTTGACCATTAGGATTCTTTTTGGAAAGATACAGATTCTCTTTCAGTTGGAGCCAGGGTAGACATCCTGGCCCTCCCTGCTTATGTAGGCAAGGGATGGGATCTGATGTGACCGATCTGTGGGCTCTGCACTCTGGATATGTCGCTGTTGATGTTTTCTATTTTGTCTTTTGGGAAAAAATTAGAATTGTTTGAATTTTCTTGAGTCTAACTGCAAGGGCAGCATAAGGATCCTATCATTAACAAATCTTATAAAACTTGCTCACTGTGAATGACAGCATTGCAGCTCCTGCCAGACTATCATGATTACCCATACCTAACAGCCGGTATCAACCGAGTTGTAGTCAACTAGCCAAAAGCAACCAAAAGCAGTTTAACCTTCTACTCTAAGAAGCAAAAGCAGTTTAACCTTCTACTCTGAGAATAAAAAAGTGGTTTCAACCCTTCATGGTACTTCCACTTGTAACCCTATCTAGCACCTTTAAGTGTGCTGAACAGCACCTTTCCTTGTTATCAACCCTGTTAGGCTGCCATGCCTGGCAAAGAACCCTGTTGCAGTTTAGCCTCGTGCCAAGGAGGTGCTCTTGATAAACATAACATTGAAATGGATTTTTCATTATATGATTTTTTTTAAATAAATAAATTTAAAAAATAAATAAACCTTCTAAGTGGACACCGATGAGGCCAGGTGTAAGTGCAAATCCTGGATGATTTTGATGACACGGAAACGCGGGCCAGTTATAATACTACATACCGGTTACTTTAAGGCTGCAGTTCAACCTAAGCACAGCTAAGCAGCATTTCCAAAATGAAAAGCATAAGTGTATAAATTAAAAACCCGAAAAGACAAGGTCTCCGGGATTTTAGACAAGAATTAAAAAAAATTAACCTGAAAGACAAGGTCTCAGGGATTTTGGGCAAGGATAAGGTATCAAAACTTAGGGTTCTGGAAACTGTACGAACATTAGCATAGATAGCAGATTGAACTTCTTAAGGCGAATTGAACAGGTGACTCCCATATGATAACAATAACATATCAAGAAAGCCATTGCATTCCATATCACGGTGATTCAAGAAGCATAGATCTTTGCAAACCATAAAGAACCCATTAAATTCAGACAAAAGGAGTAAGAAATGACAACCTTGGGATTAATGGTCTCGAGGGTGAGAGGCGCAGTAGAAGAATAGCATCTGAGACATTGATTGCTAGCATTAGAAGACGAAGAAAGGCTGTTTGTCATTGCTTGGGTTTCGATCGTCCTGCATCTATCAGCCAGAAATCTCCCATATTATCAAACTTCCTTATGGTTTTTAATTTATACAAGCAAAACAAAAGACGTCGGATTACTAAGGTGCTCTACAGTCCACGCCCCGAATCTAGTCAAAACCCCTAACCCCTCCTGCTGTTTCTATGAATTCCGCTGCAAAAGAAAACCGACAGCACACAGATTTTTCAGGATGGTTATGGTTATTAAGCCAAAGGCGTTTCTTTATGGTGGGCGTAGCCTCAGGAATTTTTGCCTGGAAGGCAATGTGGGCGATGGTAACCAGTAAGTATAGCTGGCGACGGAATGGCTCACAGGTAAGACTGGATCGTGCAAGTCTTTACGCAAATATTTGGATGACTCTTTCCAGGAAAATATAAATATAAATATAAGAGAAATTGCAAATTTTTTTTATATAGATTTAATCATTTAAATTTGTAAATCCAACAATTTTTTATCATATTTTGGAGTGAGTGTGAAATGAAATAGTTGAAGTTTACATCATTAGGCTCATTTATTATGAAAATATAAATATAAATATAAGAGAAATTGCAATTTTTTTATATAGATTTAATCATTTAAATTTGTAAATCCAACAATTTCTTATCATATTTTGGAGTGAGTGTGAAATGAAATAGTTGAAGATTACATCATTATTAGACTCATTTATCATGAAAATATAAATATAAATATAAGAGAAATTGCAATTTTTTTTATATAGATTTAATCATTTGTAAATCCAACAATTTCTTATCATATTTTGGAGTGAGTGTGAAATGAAATAGTTAAAGATTACATCATTATTAGGCTCATTTATTATGGAGCCAAATGAAAAATTGGGAGGCAAAATGTTTGGGGACCATTATTCTTAAGCTCATTTATTAAGGAGCCAAATGAAAATTTGGGAGGCAAAATGTTTGGGGTCTTCTGGGTCGCAATTGCATTGTGGTCATTGATTAAAAATGAACACGGATCTATGTAGAGAAAGTGGGGTTTATTATTTGTAAATCCAACAATTTCTTATCATATTTTGGAGTGAGTGTGAAATGAAATAGTTAAAGATTACATCATTATTAGGCTCATTTATTATGGAGCCAAATGAAAAATTGGGAGGCAAAATGTTTGGGGACCATTATTCTTAAGCTCATTTATTAAGGAGCCAAATGAAAATTTGGGAGGCAAAATGTTTGGGGTCTTCTGGGTCGCAATTGCATTGTGGTCATTGATTAAAAATGAACACGGATCTATGTAGAGAAAGTGGGGTTTATTTTTAGGCCTCATTCATTATGGAGCCAAATGAAAAATTGGGAGGCAAAATGTTTGGGGTCCTATGCAATTGCATTGTGGTCATTGATTAAAAATGAACACGGATCTATGTAGAGAAAGTGGGGAGTGGAGTTGATGAAAAGCCAATTCACCTTTATTTCGGCATAATTTTTGGGGATAATAAATTTATTTAATATGTAATAATAAGTATGTATGTGTTCATATGGGTTTAGCTTAAATTTTTTTGTTTTAATTAAATGTGGTAAATATCATTTTTTGGGATAATAAATTTATTTAATATGTAATAATAAGTATGTATGTGTTTATGTGGGTTTAGCTTAAATTTTTTTGTTTTAATTAAATGTGGTAGATGGATGAAGAGTGTGTGACCACTAACTTTTTTTTGTTTTAATTAGGAATGCATAATGAGTAATCTTAGGAGTTAGAACGATTAATTTGATTGTTTGTTTTGAAAGTTGAAACCACTAGGTCAATCTCCTTCAACGTTCCTGTTGAAACCACTAGGTCAGTCTCCTTCAACACAACACTAAGATTCATTATTGTTTATTCTATGTCTATCACTCAGTACTTTCAACAACTATTTCATTTTTCAAGTATTTGCAACATCTTAAATTCACAATAGTTTTTGAAAGCTATGTTGTTTTATATTTCATAATAGACATTTCACTATGAGTGATATTTCACTATACTTTAGAGTATTATTAAAATTTACAGATATTCATTACAATGGGGATAATACTTTTCTAGGCTTTTGAAGGAGAGATTTTATTTTATTTCTAACATTATATCTTTGTGGTTTTGAATGGAAATAATACTTCTCTACGGTTTTTACCTTTTTTTACAAGAATAATCTATGTGGTGATGTGAACCATAATACTTCTCTATGGTTTTGAGCTCTCGGTCTCTTTGTGAGGGAAACTTCTCTGTGGTTTTCGGAATGCTCTCTATAATTTTGACTATAAATTTGAATAATTGTTATTCTGGCTTCTAGCTTCTTCAACTGGAGCACATGGACACATGAAATCACTTAAAGTCATTTTTTAGATTGATTTAATTTTAATTTAAAATATCTTAATAATCTAGTAACATGTGAAAATTAAAAATATATAAATAGTCTTTTTTTCAAGTTTAATAAGTAAAAGTTGATTTGAGATAACAATTGTTATCATTATTATCAATTAAAAAAAAAAAAAACATTTTTAAAGTCAATCCAAAATAATAATTGTTACATTTTTCTCTTATTTTCAATATGAGCGTTCCACCACCTATTCCAAAAACTCAGTCTATTAGGGGAGACCCCCCAAAAGCACCCTAGAGATCCTTTACGAAAAAAAAGAGAAAAGAGAGAGATGTCAAAAGCCAAATAGAGTTAGAATCGTTAGAAAAATGAGTGAAGAAAGAGACGTAAAACTCCAAATAGAGCTAGAGGCAATGCTTGATAAAAAAAAATAGACCCTTCAAAGATACCATTCAAACTCAAATAGAGGATAGATTATTTGGGTTCAAGAGTGAATTGCAGACAATGAAGGATAGGATTCAAGAAATGGAAAAACATAAACATGCAACCCAAGAAGGAGAGGTTGAAGAAATTCACAACTAACCAACAATTTGAGTCTTAGTAATCTGGAAAACAAATTGGATATCAAACCCATCAAAGAGGAAATGAATAAGCTAATCAAATTAGACCATGAACATAATAAAAGAGCCTTGAACCTCACAATTTTTGGTATAAAAGAACAACAAGAGGAGGATATGAAGAAAATTGAGGTCCTATGAAGCTACTCAAACAATTATGTCCTTGGCATGTTATGAGCTCTAAGTTTCAATCTCCAAAACTATCATTTGTTGCGTTTTAGGACAACAAACAATCAAGATACTTTTATGCTCATAAGTTTTATTGTTAAGTGTTCTTTGAGGTGCCCTTGCAAGTGTTTTCGTAACCCAATGTTAGCACATGCAATGTAACTCAAAACAAGTAACACTCCTCTACTCTTTATAACTATGAAATGTTGATCTAAATTATAAGCATGCATGAAAATTAACACATGTATTTTTGGTCAACATGACCTTGGATAAAAACCCCCCTGAGGAAGAATGAAAGTATATATAAGTGGTGTCTAAAGAATGAGATACAACAAGAATACAAATATGATGGAACCTCATACAATAGCAACTCCTCTCAAGATGCTTTGGAGTTCCAAGAAGAGAAATGTGCCCAAGCTTAGTGCACCTTCTTCCCATGTTGCTCTATCCCACTGAAACAATGCGCCCTTGACCTTCTGACCTTAGATGAATAAACCCTTGCACACAAACAACCAGTTGTGTACTACCTCTACACTGAAACTGATAGATTTGTGATCGTCCAACCATAGCTAGTGTATGTTATGTGTGTGCCCTCCTTCAAACAAGAACAACCACCACAAATAAGTGAGGGTCTAAGCCTCCATGAGCCCTCCATGGAAGGAGGTTCCCAAGTTCCCCTCAACTAATGCCTCCATTCTCCTCTCTATGCTCCTCTTCCAACTCTCTTGATGAACATATGAGTGAATGAGCCTCCCTTTGCCCCTTGCGCCCCTCTTGAACCTCCATAAGGAAACCTAAAAGATGAATGGCTAGGATCACTCCAAGCCATCTCTAATCCATGGTTGAGATCTTTCCAAAAGTATCTCAACTCAAAACCCACTTTGGGTTAAGTTCCCTAAGTTCACTTTATGTCCGCTCATTCACCCACTTAGTGAATAATTAGTCACTTTAGGCTAAAATGATTAAATTTCACTTTTGACTTAAATCTCCCAAGTCAAAGTGAAATTAAACATAAAGTACATGACACAATGGTACAAACATCTCCCTCTTGTGGTTAGAGGCCCAAAACCACAAGGGGACCACTTCCTGAGGTACACCAAAACTCAACAAGATACGCTTGCAATAGTAAAAGAAGAATTAAATAATAAATCACAAATTGATACAACTTACCTCATAGAAGCAAAGAGGCTAGGAAAAATAATTGATCACAAATATAGCTTGATCCGCGTCATATTAAGTTGTAATGACCATAAATATAGCATACTCAGTAAATCTCTGAGCTTAAAAGGGTCAAGAATATTTATAAATGAAAACCTCATTCCCCAAGACCAAGCTGAATTAA
>CBVK0102512521.1:0-14890 GCA_900067695.1 Picea abies
TGAGCTTGCAAGCACCTCTATTTTGCTCACTAAGGTGACGAAAGAGGCGCAACACTTAGTTTTGTATTATACTCCTCTTCAAGGCATTCTTTAAAGGGTCATTGTGCTTGTATCTCCTCTATGTCTAATACTTGAATGACTTACCTTTGGAGTTTTTTGAATGTTGATGTGATTTCTATACACTTAGTTGATTCACATTTGAATTATGAACATTTTTGTATATTTAAACTTTTTTCAAATCAACTATAGTCGTGCTAGTCATAATGCACAAGTATTATACCCTGTACGTAATCCTTTTGCTAGCAGAGTGAATTAATAAGATTTTCATTATGGTTTGAGGGTTTTTGTCATATCTTGTACGCAAGGTTTTCATTACCATGAGTGCTCAAGCCTCAATAACTAAACCCTCAATGTTCAGACTATGATTACGCAAGGGTTTCGCTTGGTTTGTTTCCATTTCATCCACTCAGATTTGTTCCTTTTACTCATGCCATCTAAACCCAAAGCTATCTTGAGTCGCCCCTATTACAATACAATCATATTTTTAATGGCTCTTATTGTCCGAATAGAGCCGAACGACTCTCAAGAATTGCTATCGCATGATGATGCAGTCGAAGATTTGAAAGGTCGGGGCTGGGAAGCCTTCATCAAAAGGTTCAAAGAATATAATCTTTGTGTGTCTAAGGAATTTGCACAGAAGATTGATGGGTATAGGGCGAAAGTTGGAGATATCCAGTTGGAGGTGACTGAGGAGTTTATGAGTAAAGCCATAGGACTTCCATCCACTGGTCAGAAGTGGTTCACGAACTCAAAAATCGAAGAAGTGCCATAGAGCCTCTTCATGAACTCCAAGAAAATCAATTGTTGTGAGAAAGGTATCCCTATTTCTTTGCTTAAAGTTAGATTGCATGGTCTCCTGTCGGTCCTTAAATAGTTTGTGACCTATGAGGGTCGTTATGGTCTTTTTTTTCTCTATCATATATGATTTCTTATGCACTTCATAGGCTTTCATTTGAATGTGCCTTTCTATTTGCTAAGAAGCCTGTACAAGATGTCTAAAAGGTAACAAGATGTCTAAAAGGTATAAAAAACAGAGCCTCGACTCTAGTCTTTTCCACCATGGCTTAATCAAAATTCTGTTAACTCACCATTTGACAACCATAGGCGATTTTTGGGATGGATTTTTAGTGAGAAATGGTTTTGTTTCTACCATTTCTGTAGATGGCCCTAATTCAGGTGAATCATTGGTAAAATAACATTTTGACAAACTGATTAATAAGCCAGCCACAAACCTCCTGGACGAAGTAATGTCCAGTTAATCACCCCATGACCAATAGGATGTAGGTTTCAAGTGGAGTGAACCGCCTGTGCCTAATTTGGATACTAACTATAACGCCACTGTGAAACCCTATGTTGACAAATCTCGCAAACAGTCAAAGCAAAAACACACATCATTAGGGTTTTGGAATAAAAGAGTTGGTAGGTTGATCTTGCGAAATTTAAGGAATCGAGCTAAACCTCATTTGAGCTCGATCAGCCCGATCGAGGTCAATGAGGCTTTGGATCCCAAAATTGAAGAGTTCCTGGCCGAAGAAGATCCAGATTGTCAAAGATCTGACCCTGCTCAACCATACGACTTTGTTAATAATCTTCCACCATGTCTCAAGGATAAAGGTGAGTTCACAAGTATTAGGGTTGGTCAAGGGCACGTAACAGGTAGTATTGATACAACCATTCTTGACTGTATGCTCCATCAATAGATCGTCTCTCCTGTGCAATGTGAGGTTTGCCTACATTGGATTGAACGATACTATATTGATATTCCCATCCTCCAAGAGTGGATTAAAACACTCACAGCTCACAATGAATTATTGACAAAAGAAAATCGAGACGTCAGAGCAAACGAAGAGAGACAAGCTAAACGTCTTAAGAAGACAGGCAACATTGTGGTTAAAAATGCAGACAGTGTTAATGCCATAATCAACTCCGAGCTATTTTGATCCATGTTTATTCGTTGGTTGAAATGGTAAAATGGTTTGTTTTCCTCTTATTACATTCATGTTATCTTTTTGAATCAAATCGGTTTAAAATTAGATTTTTTGCCAATATAAGACTGGCTACAGAATCTTTCGATTCTGTAGCCAGGTCATTTTTATATAAAAAATTAGTAATTAGTTGTTAATAAATTATCTAACTTGTTCCTATTTTGTTTTCAAGACATGGTAGATCTTGATGCTGATCTTCTAAGGTGGAACATGTTTGATTTAGATGATTAGTATCTCTTTCTTGTTTATTTTGCAAGAAAAACTTTTATTAATTTTTTGAAAATAAACAATTCAGTTATGAGTGGTTGTAGGCCCTCCACTTTTGTAATATTTTGATCTCATGGGATTTGATCCTATCCTAGGAGATAGGAAGATGAGATTTCAAAAAACTCTTTAAATACTCTGTATTTTGTAAATGAAAGGCATCTTGGCCTGGAACCAATTATTGACGAATGACTCTCAAGACTTAATGGGACAACGTATAGCATTTTGGATTTAGTCCACTATGAATGTTGTTTCATTGATGTTTTGTTTTCTCTGATCTTGGGATATTAATATGTTTTATGGATTTAGTCTAAATGACATGTTATGTTCTAATGATATTCATGTTGTAGATGTAGTCCATGATTTGTTGTTCCTTATGTGATAACTGTGATCATCAGTCTCAATTTTGATATCAAGGTTTTTCTTTGATGTTTTAGTTGATACAAAATATGAATGTTTCACACAAATATTTCTCTGTTTGTAATCATTCGTAATCATAAGATTACTGTATCACATGTGTTCGATATTCTGTTATTAAACCCTAGCCGCCAATACACATCTTGAATTTATTCAGGAAAGTTTTTCCATAAGAGATTTCTTTCAGAAGGCAGGGTAGTTGGATATTTTTGTTCGCACAGAGGCTCAGACACAATTAACAAACTAATATCAGATTAGCTTCTCTACTTCGAATTTCTGTCATCTTATTCATTAGTGAAACAGGAAAGCTTAGATCGGCTTTGACCATTTGTACATCTTTGTTTCATCACTTAATTTATTCAAGTTTTATTAGATTTATAATTAGAAAATAGAAAATATAAAAATGTGCTTTCTTTATCTGCTTCTCAAAAAACAATTATCTTTACAGTGATTTTGTAAGTTTACATTAAAACTTGCAGCTTGTAAATTCTATTCATAAGTGATAATTATCTTATAGTATATGTATATATATTATAGTTTTAGCATTAGTTAGTTTACTCCCTTTCTTTATTTTAGGACCTTAGATTGGCTAACGGAGCCATTAAACCCGTCAGAACAAGTTACCCCAAACAACTTGGGTTATTTAGACAACCCCGGACCTAACTTGTTCTTCCAGTTGACGGAGAGTCATTTTTGCCCGTCAACACATTACAAATTTGATACTTCTTGGCATTTAATAGAACCAAATTAACATGGATCTAAATTGGTGCAAAAACATAAATCTAATTTGACATATGGGGTGGCATATTTAATGGATAAAACATATTAATGTGTTCATATGTTTTTCCCATTAAATTTGAAAAAACATATTAACATATTTATATTAATATGTTTTTCTTATTAAATCTGAAAAAACATATTAACACATTAATTAAAACGTATTAATATATTAATACATTTTTCCTTCCAATCATATTAACACATTAATAAAACATATTAATTTGTTAATACATTTTTCACTCAAATCATATTAACACACAAATAAAAAAACATATTAATATGGTAATACATATTTCCAACTAATTTTAAGACAAGGCAATTAATCAAAAACACATATTAACATATTTATAACAAACATGTTAATATGTTATTACATTTTTTCCATCCATACTTATTAACATATTTATAACAAACATATTAATATGTTAATACATTTTTCCCACCCCTACATATTAATATATTTATAACAAACATATTAATACATTTTTCCCACCCCTACATATTAATATATTTATAACAAACATATTAATATAATAATGCACATTTCCAACTAAACATATTTATAACAAACATATTAATATTATAATGCACATTTCCAACTAACTTAAAAATAGAGGAGGATTTAATAAAAAACACATATTAACATATTTATAACATACATATTAATATATTGATACATTTTTAACATCCCCTTCTCCCGAGTTTTATATACTTATTATCTATTACTACAATTGCACTTGCTATATAACGAGAGTTCCCTCTTATAACAATGGTATTAAACTCGAGCTTATTTGTGATTCTTTAGTAAATCTTTTGCTAAATAATTTAGTTACCATTAGGTACGTGGAAGTATGAATTCAAAAGTAACCATTCGTCCATATTGCATTGTAAAGTCGTTCATTAATTAATGCATTCAAGTCCATTAGTTAACGTGGACATTCCCTCCCTTTAGCATAATTCACTGTTTCATGTTCTACGACCATACAAATTTAAATTTAGTATTTAATATTGTTATTTACAGATTCCAACATTAATGCCCAGCAAACTTTAAATTTCTGCACCCATTCATCTAGGTCAACCATTATGGATTTGATAGCTTTAAATTTTTCAATCAAAATGAGAAATATGTAAATTACAACACCTAATACAGAGAATTGCACACCTAATACAGAGAATTGCACATGCAATTGTAAATATTCATAAAAAGTGCTGAGGATAAACCTTTTTACAACTAGAGTAATACAAGAATGGTAATGTGCAATAGAATTATGAAGGAAACTCCATTGAAGGAGATTCCACGGAGAGGAGAGGAGACTTCCAATTATTATAGACTCAATTAATACAGGTAATAAAAAAGTGCATGAGTAATTATACCGTAGCTTATTAAACTTATTATACTAAATTATTATTAGAGATAATTTTAAAGATTGAAATTTATCTTATAAAAAATTGAAGAATCTTATTAGTTTTTAATATGTAAATTATAAAATTTGTGGAGATATTTTTGTAAAAATATTTAAATTTTTAAAGATTTTGTATATTTTATATAAAGTTTAAGTTATTTTAAAGTAAAATAATTTTATTCTATATAATATAATTTAGACAAATCTCTTTTATAAAAAAAATGAAAATTAACAAATAAAATAATATTTTTAGAAAAATGAAAATTATCTAATCTTTTAAAAAAAAATATTAAAAATGAAAAAATGAAAATTAACAAATAATGCTTTTGGAAAAATGGAAATTCTCTAATTTTTTTTTTTTTAAATTTGAAAAATCAATCCATGGATAAGATATAACTCTGCTACTAAATACATTTAGTCAATGAGATGGCAAATAAAACAGCCATATACTCAACATGGAGTGGGCATTATTACAAAGATTGTATTATTCTGCTCTTGGTTTTCAACAGTTGATCCAGATTCTCATGTACTACCCCACCACACTGCTCTTCTGGCAGTTAGGGCAGCCAGAGGTTTAAATCACTCAAATGTTCAACGCGTTCAGATGCCTGCAACTCCTCCAAGATATCAATGATTCAATACATTGGCAGCTCCTCCTCTCTTCTACGTTCACAATTTTTCAAGACCAGAATGCCCTGCCCTTTTCCTTAATTAGAACAATCCAATCTCCACCAAATAATTAGTAAACACTGGATAAGGAGATGTGGAAGGTTGGGGCAAACAGCTTTCTGGAAATGATTCCAACCTCAAATATTTCTGTGTAACAGTTTGAAGTCTCTGTCACTGCAAAAGTAGAACCGAGAGTTCTGAGTATTTGTAAGTCGAAGAGTCCAATGCTATTAGTGTGATATCAATGGCGAATCAACAGACCAATTTACCTCAAAAAACTGTTTTTTACCTGTAATTCGCCTTGCCATGATATTTTTAATATAACAGTACCTAGAAAATTAAAACCTTAAATTCTCGATTGGAATCTAGGTCAGCAGGGAAGAGTAGGGACACTTAACCAGCATAGCCTTATGAGATTTGGGGACTTCATCTTCAGTTTGGAGAAGTTCAACTTCCTTGCCCCATACTCCAAATTATCATTGCCATCATCATTATAACGATCATTATCATAAATCCCCTCACTTCTCTTATCACCTGTTCGTTTTTCAAAAAGGAAGTAACAAATTATACAGAGTTTTTTATTGTATAATCTATGAAGTATTGACTAATTCAGCACTTACAGATGATTGCTGCAACAAATCATCAACGTTCCTCCGTAGTTCTGTTATAACCCGTTCATTCTGGAAAAAACACGAACAATAAAAAGAATTGTAGAGAGATTTTTACTGAATAATCTATAAAGGACTGAATGATTAAGCACTTACAGATGATTGCTGCAACAAATCAGGGTTGTTCTCTCTCCGAGGTCAAAGAAGACGCCGCAATCTTTTTTCATCCGCAATACTTCTTCCCAAATTTCTAAGGTGTTCATGCATGATTATACAATCTTCACTATCCACTTCAACAAGACACCTTTTCTGTAGACTTTCAAAGCAAAACAAACCTCTAGAGCCTGATCCATCCCATAGTCTTACGGCCAAATCCCTCTTTTCTCCTATGCAGGAACAAGCGATATGTAAAAATATTTGTTGTTCCTCTTCAGTGAGTTCGTCATAGCAAAGTTTAAGTCTTTTTTCTATCTCATCATATTGATGAAATTTATCCAATTGTTCTTTCCAGTAACTGTTAGTTTTCTCCCAAAGAAGTGCCCCAAACACTTTCAATGTTAAAGGCAATCCTTTGCAGGTTATTGAAAACTTAGCTGCAAGATCTTGAAATTCTGTTGGTGGACTGGGATGGCCGAAGGCATGAGTGCAAAAGAGCTCTAGGGAGTCTTCGGGATTAAGGTCCTCTAGCTTATAAAGGGATGAATCTTCGACTCCTGAGCGTTTCAGAACGTCTTGGTTCCGAGATGTAATTAATATTAAGCTACTGTACTGAAGAACAGTGAGTACTGACAAAAGTGCATGCAGCTGATCACAATGATCTACATTATCCAAAATGACCAAGGACTGAAAAGGTGAGACATGCTCTTTAAATAGGTATATACCTTCATCCTCGCTCTCTACTTGCAGATCCAATTGAGTCAAGCCTCGAAGAAGTTTACTCTGCAAGGTGTGTAAGGAGCAGCTTGTACGTGCATTTTCAGTCACATCATAGAAAAAATAGGATCTCCTGTAATTTGAACTCTTCCTGTTGAAGAATTCTCTTGCTAGCCTACTCTTTCCAATTCCAACCGGCCCAACGATCCCCACAATCTGAAGTTCTCCAATCTGCTTCTTATCTGCAATTTCTTTCACCTTTAGATCAATTTCTTTTACCTTTAGATCAAAAAAGGATGAATACGACGAGGATTGCCTATCCTCAGTCAGGTTATAAATTGATGACTCTTCAACTCCGGAGCTGGTAAGAACATCTTTGGACCGAGATGTGATCAATATTAAGCTCTTGGAGGGGAGAACATTTTGAACTGGTAGAAGTGCCTCTAATTGAAGAACCTCATCTACATCATCTAAAATTACAAAGGCGGTGGCACCAATAGATGAGATATCCTTTGTAAACAATTCTATACCTTGACTAACGCTCTCTATTTGAATATTCATGTTAGTCAAGTCCTTAAAAAGCTTTATCTGCAAGAAACGTAAATCATCGGTTTCCCTCACATTAAATAAAAAGCAGGTTCTATTGAAAGATGAACTCTTCCTGTTGATGAGTTCCTTTGCTAGCGTTGTCTTCCCAACGCCACTCGACCCCACGATTCCCACGACCTGAGGTTTTCCTCTCTGCCGTTGCAATAACACTGTATTTTCCAAATCTTCCACCATCCCAACCAAACGGATCGGATTTTTGAACTCATATAAGGGTGCTTTCCTCACCTTTTCTAACACAATTTTAACGACGCTACCTAGCAGTTCCGCCTCGTCGCTAGTTGATCAAAAGAAAATAAAGAAAACCAGCTGTTAGAAAATAAATAAAACAATAGGCAAATTATCATATACACACATATTTTATACAACGGGGAGTTGAAGTTCTCACCCTTTAAACTCCTCGATCTCCAACAAATTTGTATCTGAAATACGACGGAGAGCCCGTCTCCACTTGTCAATCGTGTCGGGGCTGTATCGTGGCTTCTCTTTACCAGTGTGAGAGTCATACGTGGTCTTCTGTTGGTGTTTCTGTAATGCACGAGCGTACACTCCATCTATGCCCTTCGTGCACTGAAGCTCAAAGGGTCTCACATTACAAAACACTGGAAAAACAGGAGCCCCCGACTCTAACATAAGGAGAAGCTCATCCAGACACAAGTGTGACTCCGCATATGTCCGAGATAAAATAGCCACATGGACAGAGGCGGTTGCAATAGCTTCTTCTATCTCAGTAGACAGGTTGTCTCCCTTCTCCATTTTCTCGCTTTCTTGAAACGGTTGCATTCCATAGAAAACAAGGCGACAATAGAGATGATTAGCGAAGGTCTTCTTTAGTTCTGGGGCGTGATTTATAAACACGTCGTAGCGGTAATTGGAGATTGAGGTGGAGACCAGGGAGGCCGAAGAAGAGTGAAGCAATGCAGATTTCCCTGGGATTTCGGAGGTTGGATATAAAGGATATTTGGCAACATATAAGGGACCTGTTTTGCTCACCATTTTTAACACACATTTAACGACATTCTCTAGCAGTTTCCCCTCGTCGCTAGTTATCCATAAGAAAATAAAGAAAACTAGGCGTTAGAAAATAAATAAAACAATAGGTAAAGTATCGGATACACATTGCATATTTTATAAAGGGGCAGTTGGAGCTCTCACCCGTTAAACTGGTCGAGTTCAAAGCCACTTATTAATGAAACTTGGGAAAGAGTATTTCTCCATTTTTCAATCGTGGCGGGGTCGTAACGTCTCTTCTCTTCGTGAAACCTTAAAGCCCGAGCGTAACTTTCATCGTTGCCCCTCGTCCATCGAAGCTCAGAAGGTCTCACATTATAAAACACTGGTAAAATGACAGCCTCCGACTGTACCATGAGGACGAGCTCGTCCAGAAGCCGGGCTGCCTCCGCATAATGCGGAGAAAAAATAGCCACATGGACAGAGGCGGTTGCAATAGCTTCTTGTATTTGACTAGATAAGGTGTCTCCCACCTGCAGTTCCTCCCTGTCTAGAAACGGTCGCAGTCCATGGGAAGTAAGGCGATGGTAGAGAGGACTAGCGAAGGTCTTCTTTACGTCGGGGGCACGAAAGTTTATAAACACATCGTACCCCTTATTGGAGAATGAAGTTGCGACGGCTGAAGATGAAGATGCCATTGCCAGTTGAGGGATGGGGAACTCTGGAGGGTCGATGTAGTCGATGCAAATTGCAAGGGAGGAGATAAGTTTCAGAAATCTTGGGGCAAACTGTAATGAAGAAGAGTTGCTGCTGCAAGTTATATATACACCAAACCCTTGAAACATTGCGAATATAAGGGTTCCTTGAGCGCTTTCCGATCCCTTTCCGTGCCACAATGTTCTAGATAATACATGTGACTCCACTTGAAGACTGTCTGCGTGGGGTCTACGCGCGTTGTACTCTTGAAATCAAGAAGAGGTGAATAATAACAATTCGGCTATAGAGCAATGCTCAGTATACTTAGGTGTACGTTATTAAATCTAAAATTACTTTAAATCCAACCATATACATTACTCCCAGTTACAGAGTAGGCGCTTATTGTTCGTCTTAAAATTACCCACACATCTGTTTCTATAACTTCCAAGCATGCGAGAAAAAGGACAAGATGAATAAGGATTAAGAGAAGGACCGAGCTGTTCGAACGGTCGACTAGGGTTGGTAATTGGAATCTCTTCCTTTCACGCCTGACTGTCTACCTCAATGTTTGCCACGTCTTCCACTTTTATTCAACTTTCAAAGTTTCAAAAGCTGGAAGACTGAGACATATTGGCCCTTCAAAGTTTCAAAAGACGCAAAACATAATCGCTCTCGAGGTATATCCTGATTCCCACGTCTTATCAAGATCTTTTACAAAAATATGTTATATCCTATATGTAAAAACTCTCGAGGCATATCCCGATTCCCACGTCTTAACAAGATCTTTTACAAAAATATGTTATATCCTATATGTAAGGTTTTTAACTTTCATTTTATCTTACTGAAATGATACCTATTATCTAAGTTCACATGGTTTGGGTTTGAGTTTGGGTTTCACAATGATTAGGTTCGATTGAGGTTCGTTCGGATGAGGTTTGGCTTTAGGTTGGTCTATATATATTGAACCTTAACCAAACATCATCTCAAACCTCAATAAAATTCTCTTTCAAATTGGGCTTAAAGTTCCAATTCAAGTGGAGATTTTGTAAACCCTGTGACTTAACCTATTATAACTATGATTATGATGAAAGTTGGTTTGTATATATGAAGTTTCTTTTGTAAGTGTAAGCATGTGAACATATTTCTTTGCAATTAGAGTTGTTTTCTTGTCTATGTAGTGTTAGTGTTCATAAGTCCATGGCCTTTGTGTCAGACTTAGATTATTTAGTAAGGTGATGTTAGACTTATAGTATTTTTAGTTTTTTTCTAAATTAAAACATAATTATTTAAATCATAATAGTATAATTAGTACAATGATTTCCAAAATGTGGTGATGTTTTTATATGAGTATAAACATCTCATATATCCAATGCAACTCTATAAGGAGGAACCAAATAATTTTTCAGAGAAAATATTTTAAATGAGACATTATGATTTTCAAAATGTTATTTATAAATTTATGATGTTACGTTTGATGTTAGTCCAAGCGATTAACTTAATCGGTTGTTACCAATGTTCTTTGGCATTTTGCTAGTTCTATGTTAGTAGGTGCCCACTTAAAATCCCCTTGGGTGAGATGCATTAGTCTATGCCAATGAGTTTACTAGGGATGCCATCCACTGATGTGGTAAATCATCCTAGGGATTTTCCTTGGAAAAAAATGTGCACGGTGCAATGGTGTTGTCCGAAAAAATCTACTATGGTTCCAAGCCTTAATACTCTTATACTACCCAAAAATATATGAAGGAAGGTCCATTCATTTTTGGGGGTTAATTTTCTTTGACAATTAGTTGTTGTGTTGGGAAGATCCTCTTCATTCTTTACAGGCTTGGATGTACATTTTAGGGTTCTAGGTGGTCTTGCTAAGAACTACGTTTGTCTTTGCAAATCACATTAGTTGTTTGTGACTTAGAAGCTAAGTTGTTGCATCTTGTTATCCGATATGAATATCATTCACTTAAGATCACAAATTGCATTTTTCATGATGAGTTGTTGTTTGAATATTATGGTGGGATATTGTCTTGATCCAAATCAGGACGGTCTCATGAACATTTTTTAGATTCTCAAGGCCTACTTTGGGGTGTGTGAAAGTGATTTTGGAATAGAAGGCTCTAATTCTTAATGATTTTACAAATAACAAACTTGGAGGCATTATTTTTATCCATTGAATCTATTTGTTGTTGCAAATTATCAATCTCTTAGTTTATGGTAGCTAGTGATGGATTGGTTGAATGATGTCTTCCATTTTGAGTTATATATGAGAATAGGGATGATTATGATTTGGGGGGTAGGTGGCATAAAAGAATGAACAAATGCATTGAACCATCTAAATTGGTTTCTACTTATCCCTATGAATATTAATGGCATGTTCAAATCCCATGCCCATGCTTGCAAAGATATCCCTAATTGCCCATTTTGTTGTGACAACAACTTGGAAGAGAGTTGTTTGGCCATAAGCTATTTTTAGATTCGAGGGGGTAAAGAGGAGGGATTGCACTTGCTCCCAATCAACACTTAGTTGTATTTCCTCTCTTCGATGAAGTCTAATTTCACTAACAAGATTTTGAATGTCCTCTTATTGCCTCTCCTCATAATGTGTGGTTAATTATTTAATTATATCCATGCTTTTTACTTTATTTGCAAGGCTTGAAAGGTTAGGGATGGCATTGGGTATGATGCTTGATTTTTAGGGGACACTTAGTTTTTGGATTTCTTGATTCACCTATCTTAGTGGGCCCTCTTTTTTTACCACCTATTTTGATGAATTCACTCTTCCTCTTGGGGGGTCAAAGAACTAATCTTTCATGACACGAGGGTTGATAGAGAAAGTAGGGTTGTTGTGAATATCTTCGATTATATGGGGCCTTATCTAGGTAGTATAACTACAATGTATGGATTTAGAGATTAAACTAGAAGGGGGATATGAATGAATCTTTAGTGGCAGTGGCGAAGCCTTTGACAAACTACCATGAACATTGAAATATTAATTTTTGACAATGATTTGTTCACAAGTAGCATACAAGAGGGAAATATAATGTCATTGGTTACTTATAGTTGGCACTAAGATGTTGACAAGTAGGCTAGGATTTCCAATATCACACATTGAGAAATCTAGAGATAATGAAGATGCAAACTTTTAACTTCTAATAGAAGTAAAAGTTATATATACACCAAACCCTTGAAACATTGCGAATATAAGGGTTCCTCGATCTCTTTCCGATCCCTTTCCGTGCCACAATGTTCCAACACGTTGATCTCCAGGTGAAGACTGTCTCAAAGTCTACGTGGGGTCTACGCGCATTGTACTCTTGAAATCAAGAAGAGGTGTGGAGCAATGCTCTGTATACTTAGGTCAATTCGGCTATATAGCAATGCTCTGTATACTTAGGTGTACATTATTAAATCTAAAATTACTTTAAATCCAACCATATACATTACACCCAGTTACAGAGTAACCAGGTGCTTAGTGTTCGTCTTAAAATTACCCACATATATGTTTCTATAACTTCCAAGCATGCGAGAAAAAGGACAAGATGAATAAGGCTTAAGAGATGGACCCAGCTGTTCGAACGGTCGACTAGGGTTGGTAATTGGAATCTCTTCCTTTCACGTCTGACTGTCCACCTCAATGTTTGCCACGTCTTCCACTTTTATTCAAGTTTCAAAGTTTCAAAAGCCGGAAGACATGTTGGCCCTTCAAAGTTTCAACAGACGCAAAACATAATCGCTCTCTAGGCATATCCCGATTCCCACATCCCGATTCCCACGTCTTACCAACATCTTTTACAAAAATATGTTATATCCGAAGGTTTTCAACTTTGATTTTATCTCAGTCAAATGGTACCTATTATCTAAGTTCACATGGTTTGGGTTTGAGTTTGGGTTTCACAAATTATCTAAGTTCACATGGTTTGGGTTTGAGTTTGGGTTTCACAATGATTGAGGTTCGTTCGGATGAGGTTTGGCTTTAGGTTGGTATATATATAGTGAACTCTAATCAAACATAAACTTAAATCTCAATAAAATTCTCCTTCAAATTCGGTTTAAAGTTTCAATTCAATAAAAATTTCCTTCAAATTCGGTTTAAAGTTTCAATTCAATCGGAGATTTTGCAAACCTTGTGACTTAGCCTATTATAACTATGGTGAAAGTTGGTTTTGTATATGAAGTTTCTTTTGTAAGTGTAAGCCTGTGAACATATTTCTTTGCAATTAAAGTTGTTTTCTTTATGTATGTAGTGTTAGTGTTGATAAGTTCATGGTCTTTATGTCAGAAATTGATTATTGACTAAGGTGATGTTAGACTTATAGTATCTTTAGTTTTTTTCTAAATTAAAACATAATTGTTTATATCATAATAGTAGAATTAGTACATTGATTTCCAAAATGTGGTGATGTTTTTATATGAGTACAAACATCTCATATATCTCATGCAACTCTATAAGGAGGAACCAAATTCTTATAATTTTTCAAAGAAATATTTTAAATGAGACATTATGATTTTCAAAATGTTATTTATAAATTTATGATGTTACTTTTGATGTTAGTCCAAGCGATTAACTCAATCGGTTGTTACCAATGTTGCTGGGCATTTTGCTAGTTCTATGTCAGTAGGTGCCCAGTTCAAATCCCCTTGGGTGAGATGCATTAGTCTATGCCAATGAGTTTACTAGGGATGTCATCCACTGATGTGGTAAATCATCCTAGGGATTTTCCTTGGAAAAAAATGTGAACAGTGCAATGGTGTTGTCCAAAAAAACCTACTATGGTTCCAAGCCTTAATACCCTTATACTACCCAAAAATATATGAAGGAAGGTCCATTCATTTTTGGGGGTTAATTTTTTTTTACAATTAGTTGTTGTGTTGGGAAGATCCTCTTCATTCTTTACAGGCTTGGATGTCCATTTTAGGGTTCTAGGTGGTCTTGCTAAGAACTATGTTTGTCTTTGCAAATCACATTAGTTGTTTGTGACTTAGAAGCTAAGTTGTTGCATCTTGTTATCCGATATGAATATCATTCACTTAAGACCATAAATTGCATTTTTCATGATGAGTTGTTGTTTGAATATTATGGTGGGATATTGTCATGATCCAAATGTCTCATGAACATTTTTTAGATTCCCAAGGCCTATTTTGGGGTGTGTGAAAGTTCTTTTGGAATAAAAGGCTCTAATTCTTAAGGATTTTACAAATAACAAACTTGGAGGCATTATTTTTATCCGTTGAGTCTATTTGTTGTTGCAAATTATCAATCTCTTAGTTTATGGTAGCTAGTGATGGATTGGTTGAATGATGTCTTCCATTTCGAGTTAGATATGAGAATAGGGACGATTATGATTTGGGGGGTAGGTGGCATAAGAGAATGAACAAACTCATTGAACCATCTAAACTGATTTCTACTTATCCCTATGAATATTAATGGCATGTTCAAATCTCGTGCCCATGCTTGCAAATATATCCCTAATTGCCCATTTTGTTGTTACAACAACTTGGAAGAGAGTTGTTTGGCCATAAGCTATTTTTAGATTCGAGGGGGTAAAGAGGAGGGATTGCACTTGCTCCCAATCAACACTTAGTT
>CBVK0102512553.1:0-13728 GCA_900067695.1 Picea abies
TGGCCTAGCTTTTCCCTTTAGCAGTTAGGTGCAGACCTTAGGACCAACAGGAACATTAAAGTTGGCAACCTTTTTAATTTGAATTTCTATGCATTGATTTTATTTTCATAAGAACCTTTACACGTTGGTATCAGTTGACATGTGTGGAAGAATTCACCATGGAATCTATTTTCTATCTATGGAATGTGGTCTTCTTGAGGTATCACTTCTTAAACACAATTTATTGTATAATAATAGTTCCCTTGAGAATATGCATTTGCCTTGCATTCCCATTGGAATTTATTATAGGACCACCTTTTCTCTAGTATATGGATCAAACCATCCATATTTTTCATTTACCATATACCTGGTGATAGATCCTTCCCTCCATGGGTGCCCTAGATCAGTGACCCTTGTCACATTTTGGTTCCAATGATATTTAATCCTCTTTAGGATTGACATCTTGTTTCATATATATCCTATAATTGAACCTCACACATCTCTTCTCATCATGTTTATAGCTTTACCTCCTAGACTCCCACATTATTGGTTGGTATTTGTTGAATTTTCACATATCACAACCCCTTCACTTCATTTGTACTATGATGATTCTTCATTTTTATACCACCATTCACCTACCCCCGAGCATATTACCACACATTTCCCTACCCTTGTTCACTTCCATTTGCAATTTTCACCTTCAAAATTTCATTTATATGGTTTCTAATTGGGTAATTTATCTTGACACATTAGTTGGATTCTTCGGTGGGATCCTCATCCCATGTTAGTGATATTTGAAATCCACCTGACACCCCTTTGGAAATACCAGGAGGGCCTTGTGCTTCTTTGACACATAGCTAATTTATGGAATCATCTAATTGTTGTCCTTATTCATAGCATCTGCAATGAGTCACCCTTGTGTCCCATGGAGTTTGTTCAATTCATCTTGATTCCCACTACAATTAATCCTTGTCTCCATGATTTTTTCTCTTCTAGTGTTTCCTAATCTTGACCTCCAATTGTCCCTTTGTTTACTAATAGGTCCTTGAAACATGACGCTCTTCCGATCTACAATTAATCCTTGTCTCCATGATTTTTTCTCTTCTAGTGTTTCCTAATCTTGACCTCCAATTGTCCCTTTGTTTACTAATAGGTCCTTGAAATTTTTTTTCCTAGTAATTGACCATTCCCTATGGAATTTTTCAGCCGCTAGCAGGTCAACCTTTCCTTTATTCTTTAAATAAGGGAATTATTGATTCCATTCCTCTTTTCCTTCCCACCATTCCTTAATGTCAATCTCTATCAGTTATCATGTACTTTATACCTCATGTTGGTGTTCAAGGATCCTTTAGTCCCTTGATTCTAGTAGGCCTTCCCCTATCGACTTCAACACCTCTATCCTAGGGGTTTGGTTTAGAGGATAGTGTAACTTGGGCCCATATTCCTCATTGGTGGGTGCATCAAACCAGGAAAGGAGAATCCTTATTTCTCTTTGAATTGGTTGTTTCTCACATACTCAAATCTATCACATTATCAGACCATTGAGATTAATACACTTGATGGTTCAATGATTCAGTTGATTACCAATTTCTCAGACATGTATGAGTTATATCAACCCATAGTAGGGGGTTTGCCTTTAGTATCTCATTGCATGTTCCATCCTCAATACTTGATTCCATAGATATAGATCTAATTATTTTATTCTATATGTTGGTCCTTAGGAGTTCCTCCTATTCCTAAGTGCCACTGGGATCACCCCTATTGATACTAGCACTTTTATTCTAGGGGTTAGTCCTATGTACCCTAGTTCCCATTTTCCTCCTTGATGGGTTACCTTGGACCTAGTGGAGAGAGTCTTTATTTCTCTTAGACTTGGTAGGATATCTAATTGTTTTATTCTATATCTTGGGCCTTAGGAGTTTTGCCTATTCCTAAGTGCCAGTGGGATCACCCCTATTGATACTAGCACCTTTATTCTAGGGGTTATTCCTATGTACCCAAGTTCTCAATTTCCTCCTTGATGGGTTACCTTGGACCAAGTGGAGAGAGACTTCATTTCTCTTAGACTTGGTAGGATATCACGTGATCAACTCCAGCTCATTCTCAAACCATTGAGAATTGTACATATTCTGGTGACCTAACCTTAGTTGCAGTTCCTTGGATTTGATTGTCTTGGTTCCACCATTCTCAGATTCATTGTCTTGAGTTTCCCTCTTGTTAGCTAATTTTAGATCCTTGGATCCCCTTTCCTATTTAACAAAGCTTCTCAAGTTGTTTCTTCCCCCTTCCCCCTAGGAGGGGTCATTAGTCCCTATGTATCCAAATCAATTACAATCATGATGCTTCAATGCTACAATTGTCCCTTTTGTTATAGGAACATGTATGTAGGACTGTTTAGATCATTGAATTGTACTCTAGAACCTTTTTGCCAACCTCATATTGTAGTATATTGAGACCTAATTTTATCTCATTTTCCTGGCCCATTTATTCCATAACACACCATTGAATCATTTTTATGAGATATCTTAATGAGTATGGGTATTCCTACCTCATCCCTATTGAGATTTTATACACGTATCACCCTTTGACTTCATTGTTGACATGTGGTTCCCCAAGGCCCTTTTGTGGGTGATCATCCTTCCTTGGACACTCATATCCTTCTTCAATCCTCTCTAATCTTGGATAAAGAAAACATGATGTATTTTGGTCATGTAGTTTTCTCCTAACCTCACACATACACCATTATTAGCATGTTTAACCTCCATTTCACCTCATTTTCCACCTCCACTAGACCTCCAGAAGTTGTTGGCACAAATCCATATTTTAAACTAATAAGGGTATCATAGATATTACTACTAGTGCAAAAAGGTACCCCCAAAAGCTGCATAGCTCCATAAAATTCACAATTTTGATTGTTTTTGGCCCGAATTTGCCAAAAAGGGAAAGCAGTTAGACATGCACATTTCTAAACCCTAATTGATATTCTTAGACTTGATTTGGTCAATGCTAATCTGAAGTTCATGAAAATGGGGTTTAACCACTATTTTCCCTATAAATAAAGGCTTGAGGTCACGCCATGCATAATCCATTTGTTTCATAGTAGGTGCTTGATGCCAAAATCACACGAAAGATCTCGAGGACTCCTTCCTCTTGATAGTTATTTTTTGTTGATGACACTTGCTCACTCAACCAAGGAGGGGATCTACACACATAAAATAATTCAAGGAACCTCCCAATGAAGAGGCTTTGGAGCTACATATTTTCAACAAGTCCCATCCACAAGGTGTATTCTTTGGCCTTCCCATTGATAATGGAAATATTCTTTACATTCTTTCAAATTCATTGTTCATGTTTAATGGTTTAATTTATTTCTTATTTTTTTTTTGGATGAATAAGCTAGGGTTTGAATCTTGTAGAGTAGATCTAAGCCACAGTTTTTATACTCTAAATACCATTTTGTCTGGATCTAACACACAACCATTAGATTAGTATCATTTATACACCCTTGCTACATATTATACACAACACTTGGTACCATGGTGGTCAAAATCATAAGTCAACTTGCAAGAGTCATAACTTCCCAATATAAACTCCAATCAAGGTGATATTTGCGTCATTGGAAATATCTCAATGTCTAGAACTACATAAAAAGGATAAGGAATTTTACCCCCAAAATGGTTGTTTTATGCCCCTAACAGGCCCCAAAAGTTTCACAACCCCAAATCACCAAAAGAGTTCCTTCCCTTGAAATGGGCCCTATACATCAATAACTCAAAAATTTTCACTTAGAAAGTACTAAAGTAGATGTAGATTATATAGCGATTCATTTTCAATCAACTTCCTCAAAATAGTGCAATACACAGGCTGGTTGTTCTTGAAAAAACTAACATTATTTTAATTCAAGAGATAATGTGTAATAATTCAGATGTCATTAATATTTTGAAAAGTATTTTAAAGAATTGGGGGTTTATGAATCAAGAATCCAATGGTAAGTTAGGAGCTTTAATCAATGCATAGAACAAAAATATGTTGTTGGAAAATTTTGGTATGATGCCATCTCCCATATGAATATATTTTTTCTCTCCATAATTGGATGATTATTTTTAGTTTCTAGGTATATATCTTGGACTAGTATAAGGTGCATTTGATCACCTTCCCTTTTTTCTATGACTTGAAGGAAATTATTCAAATCCTCTTGGTCCTTTCAAATTTAACCATCATTAGCTTCATGCTGAGGAATTTAGGGACATTGTAAAAAGGGAATGGTTTTTTGTTGATGTAGATAAAGAGGAGAATACCATGTTTCAATTCCAATCCAACTTAAAGAAATTCATATCAACAACTATTATGTGGGTTAAAAAGAAACTCCAAAAAATATAGGTTAAATTAATGGTAGTGGAAACTCATATCTTCAATATATATGATAACAATATCAACAAAATTTATTAGAAGATGAAGTGCTAGAGCTAGAGAGGTTGGAGGATGTAAGGAAATGTCTATTTTCTTGTGAGGAGGCCAAATGGCACCAAAAATGTGTTGGGTATGTGTTATATTCTTTGCAAGACCAAACTTAGTGTCCGCGTTGCACCGAGTGCATGGGGGGTCACTAGGGGGAAGGAGCCCCCTTGCATGGGGGTTTGGGGGTAGCGCTCTCGAAAAAAAAATTGGCAGTTTTTTGTGTCCAGTTTTAGCATTTTTTCAGCACATGGTTTTCACCTATGGTTTTCTAATTCCCGTTAAGGAATTAAGGTTGTTGAATAATCTATGTCAATGGATTAGGGGTTTTCGATGCCAAATAATCCTATATATATATATATATACACATATACATATATTATATTATATTGTAAAAAATTAAGATATATGATGAATAAAATAATTAAAAGTGTGACTGTAAACAGGTTGTTGGTTTTCCCAGTTTGGGTTTCTAGGGTAAAATCTCTATGTAATGTGTGTGTGCCATTACATCTTTTCTATTTTTATTAATAATATATTTGTAGTAATTAATTGTACAAGGTTAAAATATACATTTGGTATCATAATTGTTATTGGCTCCAAAGGGACGCCTTCATGGCTGAGGGTTTGGCTTGGGTCTGTGATAAACCTTGTTATAGTGGAAGATCTGTGGTATCGATTCTTCAAGTGAAAACAAATGGTGAGCAATTCAAAAATAGAGATCAAGAAATTTAATGGGAAAAGTTTTGAGTTGTGGAAGCTCAAGATGGAAAATCTATTGTAGGACAAATATCAATGGACCATTGTGGATCAAGGTACCACACCTACAGGAATGTCAACATGTTACATAAGACTGGGCAAAGTTGGATTGGAATGTTGATGTATTAGCATTTGACATATACTTCCACATAGGCTCCATGTCTAGCATGTGCAAGTCATCCTTGTAACCTCTCAGAACCTTAGGAAATTCACTTTATGAGTTAATAATTAAAGTGAATGTAATTTTAGAGTAATGTGATATTAATTAAGTTAAATGCCTAAGTTATTTTCCATTATTAACTTAAGTGAGTTGATTAAATCCAGCCATTATGTCTAAAGTGAATGTGAGATTAGATCTCAGTCGTTGATCACTTTGGAGGAGATCCGAGGTTTTGGATTTAGAGTTAACTCAATGTAATAAAATACATCCTAGGTGAGAGGTTGAGACACACACTGAGTGGAAAATGAGGAGATCTCATTGAGTGAGTGGAGAGCAGTTCATCCAAGTGTGAGTGGGCAAGGTTGAGGAAGGGTGCAAATGGGAAACAAGGGAGATAACAACCAGGTGGGCTAGGATATTGTTGGATTGTATTCCTCTGATAGGCCATTATATTAGGATGGGAGCCCAATATTTATAATAATAAAATCAACAACGTATTGTTTTTCCCTTCAGGGTTTTTCCATGGGTGTTTACCCAAAATCCTTTGTGCAATGTGTTTGGTTTCATGTTAATGCTTCCGCTAATTATTTTCGTTAAGTAACCTAGTTGTATAGATATTTAATAAAGTGATTTTATTCGTAATGAGTGTTGGGTGCCAAGTTCATAAATTAACATGGTATTAGAGCTTGGTCTCTGACGAAAACCAGATTTGTCGAGATCAAGATTTTGGCAGTAAGAATTTTTTTTTTAATTTTTCAAGGTTACAGGGTAAATTTTGAAAGAAAAAAATAAAATAAAAGGGAAATTAGATTCGTACATTCATACAAGTTGTATGTAAGAATGTCATATATTAGTCATTGTACAACGTACAAACTCCAGATACTGCAGAGTAGATTAGCTATAGTATGGTCACAGGTTGAGGTTGAGGCAAGGATCAGGTTGAGGGGATTGTGGAAAAACAGTGTCGATAGAGGGAAGCCACATGAAGCAACTGAAGTTTTGGTAGAGAGAGGGTGCATGAGAATTGCTGGGTAGTGGCATAGGGGAGTTAGTGGTTGCAATGGAGAAATGTGGGCTGACTGGAGTGGTTGAACGAGTTGAGTATGAAAATCCTATGGATCATCCAATGTGGGAGCCACATGGATTTGCTGAGAATGCATGGGTAAGGAGAGGAGATGACTAGCAATGCCAACCACCGTCCAACCAAGGGAAGCTACCAGTTACTAGTAGGACCACTAGGACAACAAGGAAAAGTTAGCACAGACAACAACAAGCTCCCAATAGAGGTCGTGGACCAATGAGATATTCAGCCAATAGGGTCATGACAACCAAGAACAACCCATAAATTTCGAGTAGGGTCAACAAGTAGCTGGGAAAACCAAAATATTTCAGACAGCCCAGAAATTTGTTGGGAAACACTAGAAGGACTTGGGAAACAACAGAAGACTATGAGAAGAGGTTTGGGTAGTGGGAAATAGGTTCGACCAATGGGAAATAGGACCGTACAACAGGCAGAAAATTCAGGCAGTGAGAAGCAACCTCAGGTAGTGGACAACGGGTCCCAAGAAGGGATTCGAGCAACCAGTAAAAGGTCTTCGAAGAAGGGTCTGAACAAGATGACATGGATATATTTCGCGTCAATGGGAGCAGCCAATTAGGTGGATTGGAGAGCAACCATGGCAGTGGATATCATAGAAAATATAGAGCCACCTATGGGTGGTGGACGTACCTTCCTCTCTAAGAGAGAGTGTTGATGTATTTATCATCAAACATGTACTTCCACATAGGCTTGGTGTCTAGCATGTGGAATTCATCCTTGTAACCTATCAAAAACTTAGGAAATTCACTTTATGAGTTAATAATTAAAGTGAATGCACTTTTAGATTAATGTTAGATTAATTAAGTTAAATGCCTAAGTGATTTGGAATTATTAACTTAAGTGAGTTGATTAAATCCTATCCATTAGATCTAAAGTGAACGTGAGATTATATCTCAGCCATTAATCACTTTGGAGGAGATCTAGGGTTTTAGATTTAGGGTTAACTCAATGTAATAAAAGGAAACCTAGGTGAGAGGTTGAGACACAGACTGAGTGGACAATGAGGATATCTCATTGAGTGGGTGAAGAGTAGTTCATCAAAGTGTGAGTGGGAAGGGCTAAGGAAGGGTGCAAATGGGTAGCAAGGGAGATAACAACCAAGTGGAATATGATATTGTTGCAGTGTATTCATTTGATGGGCCATTATCCAAGGATGGGAGCCCAATATTTATAATATTAAAATCAACAAGGTACTGGTTTTCCCTTCGGGGTTTTCCAGGGGTGTTTACCCAAAAATATTTGTACAATGTGTTTGGTTTCTTGTTAATGCTTTTGTTGATTATTTTTGTTAAGTAATCTAGTTGTGTAGTTATTTAATAAAGTGATTTTATTCAGAATAAGTGTTGGGTGCTAGGTTCAAAAATTAACATGGAAGTCGAAGAGCACAATCTGGTTGCGTCTCTTAGATTCAATATTATTGAATGTCTCAGAGGAAGCTATATCCAAGGCATTTATGGGATAATTTAGGGGATTTGTATCAGTCAAAGTCCCTATTAAAAAAAAAATTCCCCCGGAAGAAGATGTATAACCTAAGGATGAAAGATGGAGACTTGGTGACAAATCATTTGAACGCCTTCAATAATGTGGTAAGTAAGATATTATCTATTTATATTAAGATTTCTGGTGAAGATAAGTGTATCAATTTATTGTGCTCTTTACTAGGCTCATGGGATAGTATGTTTGTGGCCATAGGTAGTAATTCAACTACCTTAAGTTTCAATGATGTGGCTTCATCCTTGTTGTCAGAGGAGATGAGGCAAAAAAATATGGAAATCCAACACACATATGCCTTATTTGCAAGAGCACACTCCCAGGAAAGAAATAGATCTAAGTCCTCAAGTGGGAGATATAAATATAAGGGAAGATCTAAATATTCTGGAAAATTTGTAATGGTATTCTAGAGATATGGAAAAGAAGGGCACTACAAGAAACAATGTAGATCCAAAAGTGTTAAGAGAGGGAAGGGATTTGAATATGCTTCTTCTACAGAAGCAAAAAACTTTATGGAAGAAGGAGGGGATGTGTAATTGGATTCTTCAATTACACATGCAGATAATGAGGCATGGTTGGTTGACTCAAGCACATCCTTTCATATGACTCCTCACAGGGAGTGGTTTTTTCAATATGAAAGGTATGATTGAGGTGATGTTTTCCTAGGTAATGAATCGACAACCAAAATCATAGGAGGAAAATTCAAGTTGAAGCTCATGTATGGAAGGATTAGAACACTCCATGGTGCTCTGCACATCCTAGTGTTGGCCAAATTTTTTATTTCTGTAAGAAAAATGGATGATTTAGGAGTAAAAATAGTGTTTGAGAAAGAAACCAGTAGGATGGTTCAAGGGGAAATGGTGTTACTGAAGGGAGTTTAGATTGGAACCACATATAAGCTGCTAGGAAGCACTATTAGTGAAGGGTACAACAGTTCTATTGTTCTTGAGATTGGAGCTAAAGAAGAAAAAATACTACAGTCTCTGTAGAAAAGACTATTCTGTGGCATCAAAGACTGGGACATATTGTAGAGAAGGGCCTTTGAGTACTACATGATAAAGGCATGGTTGAAGGTATGTATAATTTCTCTCTATATTTTGATTTATGTGAACATTGCATATATGAGAAGCAAAATTGGGTAAGACTCCCCTCTGATGCAACAAGGGCATAAATAATTTTACAATTGGTGCACAATGATGTGTTTGGACATGTGTCGGTTCCATCACTAGGAAGAAATGTGTACTATGTCTCATTTATAGATGAATTCCCGAGGAACACATGGATTTATTTCCTCGGGAAGAAATATGAAGTCTTTGACAAATTCAAAGTGTTTAAGGCTCTTGTGGAGAATAAGACAGAGAAGAGAATTAAGGTGCTTAGGATAGATAATGGCAGAGAATTATGCATAAATGAATTTGAATCATTCTTTCAGAAGTGAGGTATAGAAAGGCATAATACTACTCCATACACACCTCAATATAATAGAGTTGTAGAAAGGATGAACACGACGCTAATGGAAAAAGAAAGGAATATGGTCAGTGGTGTTGGGTTAGGACATGAAGTATGGGCAGATGTAGTGGGTACTGCATGTTACCTGGTCAATCGATCACCCTCATTAGCACTGGATGACAAGACTAAACATGAGGTATGGACTGGTAAGAAACCATCTCTCACACATCTCATGGTATTTGGTTGTGATTCCTATGTTGACCATCCAAAGGAAAAATAGGAGTAATCCAGATAAAAAGGATGAAAAGTGTATCTTTATTGAGTATAAAGATGCACTGGAAGGTTATAAGCTTTGGAACCCAGAAAATAAGAAGGTAGTGTATAGACGAGATGTGGTATTTAGATAAATGAAGGATGTTGTTAAACAAGAATTCTTACCAAGTAAGAAATAACCAGATAAAATAGAGTTTGATTTAAAGGATGATGAATTAGACTCTACAAAAAACATGAATCAGAAGAAGAAGATCCTGATACTCTAGTATTGAGAAGATTAGTTCGAGAAAGAAGGCTAATGGAAAGGTATACTCCATCTAATTTCCATTCAAATTTTTCTTTGTCTATTACTGATGATGATCCTAGAACTGTCAGGGAGGCAGTGGATTCATAAGATGGAAATCTTTGGAAAAGGGCCATGGATGAAGAAATGGCATCTTTGGATAAGAATGAGGCTTGGGATCTAGTGGATTTCCCAACTAGAAGAAAGCCCATTGGCAGAAAATGGGTATTTAAAAAGAAGTTGAATGCGGAAGGAAAAGTGGAGAAATACAAAGCCAGGTTAGTAGCAAAGGGTTATTCTCATATTGAGGGAATTGATTTTGGTGAGATTTTTTCTCCTGTTGCCAAGTTAAACTCTATAAGATTTATGTTATCTCTTGCTGTTGCATTTGATTTTGAAGTAGAATAGATGGATGTGAAGACAAAATTCCTACCAGAAAATAAGAAGGTAGTGTATAGACGAGATGTGGTATTTAGATAAATCAGAGATGTTCTCAAACATAAAATCCTACAAAGGAAGGAAGAACCATAGAAAATGGAGTTTTAATTGAAGGATAATGAATCAGACTCTACATAAGAATAAGAATCGGAAGAATAATATCCTCATACTCCAGTATTGAGGAGATCAGTTCAGGAAAGAAGGCAACTAAAAAGGTATACTCCACTTGATTTACATTCAAATTTTGTTTTTTTATTATTATTGAAGATGATCTTAGAACTGTTAGGGAGATAGTGCATTCAGAGGATGGAAAACTCTCGAAAAAGGCGACGATGGAAGAAATGTCAGTGTGGGGCAAGAATGAGGCCTACGATCTAGTGGAGTTGCCAACTATAATAAATCCCAGTGGTAGCAAATGAGAGTTTAAAAATAAGTTAAATGTAGAAGTGTGGGGCAAGAATGAGGCCTACGATCTAGTGGAGTTGCCAACTATAATAAATCCCAGTGGTAGCAAATGAGAGTTTAAAAATAAGTTAAATGTAGAAGGCAAAGTGGAGAAATACAAAGCTCGGTCAGTAGCAAAAGGTTATTCCTGGGTAGAGGGAATTGACTTTGGTCATATTTTTTCTTGTGTTGACAAGTTAAATTCAATTAGATTTATTTTATCTGTTGTTGTTGCTTTTGATTTTGAAGAAGAAAAAATGGATGTGAAGAAAAAACTCTTGCATGGGGATATGGAAGAAGAAATCTACATGAAGCAGCCAAAAGGATTTGTAAATCTACATGAAGCAGCCAAAAGGATTTGTTGTGAAGGGAAAGAAAGAGATAGTATGCAAGATGAAAAAGTCCCTATATGGGTTAAAGCAATTACCAAGGATGTGGTATCGAAAATTTGATGTTTATATGTTGGGACTTGGCTTCACAAAGTGAAAAGTGGATCACTATGTGTATTTTAGATTAATCGATGATCATCTTATTTATTTGGTCTTGTATGTGGATGATATGTTGTTGATAGGAAACAACAACAAGATTATCTAGGATATGAAAACTTAGTTGTCCTCTAAATTTGACAGGAAGGATATTGGTGCTGCAAATTTCATTTTGGGAATGGAAATTAAAAGAGATCGGGCATACAGGAAACTATGGTTAAATCAGAGGAAATATGTTGAAACAATATTGTAGAGGTTTGATATGCAGGAATGTAAGTCGATTAGGGTTCCTATTCTTGTAGGTGTAAAGTTATTTGCAGATCAATGTCCCAAGACACATGAAGAGGGAGAGGATATGCCCCACATTCTCTATGCTAGTGTGGTTGGAAATTTGATGTATGCAATGGTTTGTACTAGACTGGACATTGCACATGTTGTGGGAGTTTTGAGGAGGTATATGTCAAAACTAGGGAAGAAGCATTGGAAAACGGTAAAGAGGGTTTTTAGGTATTTGCGTGGCACTACTAGTTACGGATTGTGATACTAAGGAAGACTAGGATTGGATAGAGTGTTGGATATACATGGATTTATTTATGTGGATTGGGATGGATATCTGGATCGCAAAAGATCTACAAGTGGGTATATGTTCAACCTATTTGGAGGAGCAATCAGTTGGATGAGCGAAATACAGTCTGTAGTGGCACTCTCAAATACATAAGCTAAATACATGGTGGCCACTCATGCAAGCAAGGAAGTAGTATGTTTATAGAGATTATGTCTAGGTATTGGGTTGGTACAACTAGTTGTAAGGATATATTGTGACAGTCAGAGTGCAATCTTCTTGGCGAAGAACTCGACTTATCATTCAAAGAAAAATCATATTGATGTTCAATATCAATTTGTGAGAGGCATGGTTGAAGAAAACAAGGTGTTGATGATGAAGGTGGACACTTTTAATAATGTTGCAAATTCATTAACAAAATCTATGAGAACTAACAAGTTCTCTTGGTGTAGAGGATCTATGGGCATTGTTGCCCCGAATTGTTGACTATGTAACCCTGTAACCCCCTGTATGCAAATAAAACAAAAAGTGGGAGAATGTTGGCTATGTTTTATGTTATTTGCATGACCAAAATTAGTGTTTTTATTGTGTCAGGAACGCAGGGGGGATCTTCCCCCTTACGCGGGGGTTTGCGAGCAACACCCCCATAATTCTTTTTGGTAGTTTTTGCATCCATTTTTAGCAATTTTTCAGCACATAATTTTCGTGGATGGTTTTCTAATTTTGATTAAGGAATTAGGGTTGTTGACTAATCCAAGTCAATGGATTTGTGTGTGTGTGTGTGTGTGTGTGTGTGTGTGTGTGTGTGTGTATTGTTAATTATCCAATCCCATAATTTCTATTGCAAGAAAAAGAAGAGGATATACATAGAAATTCCTGGTCAGCCACGTGGGAAACTTGATGAGGCATAAAACAGAAAATTCATTCTATCATGATAGGCTTTGAGAGAAAAAAAATAAAACCAAAGAAACTTTTCCATAAACATTGTTTGCTAGTTTGTGCATATTAAACCTAATATTTTGTCTATGACTATACGTTGGTTGGGTTGTCACCCTACTCCCCTCTTGACTAGATAGAAAAAAATACATAATCAAAATCATGAATTTTACTGAATTGGACTTGGAGGCGCCTCGAGAGGGGGCTCAGTAGCATGTGAACTAGCACCATCCACATTCATTCTTAAGCGTCAGTCAATTTTCATGTTCATCTTCAGAAGCTCCATTTGCATATCGTCCATTTGAAAAAATATCTCCTCATGTGACTCATTGTGCTCAACAAGAACTTTCCCCATGATTGTTTTAAGCAGCCAGTATAAGTCCACAATTTTGGTGTAGAGTGTGGCACGTTCTCTATAAGAGCCCGGGTCTAGAATCCACTTCCCAATCTCAACGTCAACTGCAGCATGGTCAATGAACCTGTGGAGGAAATAGGTGTTGGCCTCAATGAGGTTGAGCTCCTCTCGAATATGCAGAGGCTTGTGGGCCTCATAAGCCTCAGAAGTAGGGGTGATTGTGGCATGGGTAGTGTGATCAATGACACCACCTCTTTAGCTGTGGACCCTCTATCTCTACCCCCCACACAACATGGTGGATTTGAGAACAACAGAGGTGGGAAAATAAACAAGACCAGATAGGTAATGACACGACACAAAGGTGAGGCGAAGATTATTCAGATCAGAGGTAAGATGAGAGAGATACCAAGAATTATTCCTATTCGATTGAGGAGGAGCATTCAAATAGTCTATCCAATAGAGTTTGGAGTGGGGAGTCATGGAACCAGATGACGCCATTACTCTTTGAAAATTCTCTAAAATCATGAGAGTGGTCGAAGTAATGAACCTAGGGATGAATT